>WJQU01002551.1:0-17782 GCA_029228625.1 Pseudolycoriella hygida | reverse complement strand
TTTTTTAAATCTCATATGGCGTAGAATGCCCAAAATTTCAAGAAAAGTTATCGAGCCAAAATTTCAAGAAAAGTTATCGAGCCGTTTTCGAGCACGAGCCAAAAAAGTCGGTTTTCATACAAATGGCTCTGGAACTAACTAATTAACTAAGAACGCACTAACTAACGTAGGATGTTTCCATTAACTTTGGCTTCTATGAAATAGCACATTTTGTATGGAAAATGTAATCAATATGTATTTTTGGAAAATATACTATCTGCATTCGGCTCATTTGTATATAATCAGCAACATGTATTGTGTGTGATATGCTGCATAATATTAGTTGTTAGCTGTATAATATACCCTTATGCAGTATGTATTTTTTGCGATTAGTTGTGGGTTGCATATGTATGCAGCATATCGCCTTTATGTGGACATTTCAAGCCAATAGTGCAGCATATTGCTATTGTGATTTAAAGGTGCTGCAGTGAAATTTGCTGTGTTCGATCCAATCAAAATAGTTCCAACATAACTGTAAACGAGTGATCTCGTCTCAAATGTTAAGCATGAACTAAAACCAAATCCTCTAAAAAAATGTGTATTTCGGGTACAAAAACCGTATGCGCTCACTTTTCCTGTTCAATTTTACGAGATGTCACTTTGCGTTTTGCGCCGTTTTACGCTAAAAGAAACATAGCGAAAATTGGCTCAGTGCTTTCGTATATTTTTTTTTTTTATAAAACGTTTTGACAGTTTCTGTTTATTCAAATTTAAAATTTCATTTATCATATTTTTGGAACTTATTTTTATAATGTGTTCAAAATATACATCGATTGACGTTCCGTTCAACACACCTGTTATTACGTCGAAAGCAGCTGGCATTATCTTACGCTCGGTTATAGAATTCTTGGCATTCTATAAGAAGCAAATACCATTTCCGTATGACACCTTCAAGTTAATGACGAACAAAATACAAAAGCAAGTGTCTGAAGAAGATTTCAGTGACGATTTGCTTCATATGCAAATTGAGAGACACAAGCTACTTGCTATAAATACCTTTAATGATTTACGCAATTTGCTAGAAGTAAGTAGAAAGTAATTTCGAATCGACTATCACTTCAGATATGTGGAACAATTTGAGACTATCCACGCCGAAATACTTTCAGAATGTAACCAATCAACTTGACCAGATAGAATGTAATCAAGCTTTGGTGTTGTTCGGAGCTACGTCACAAACACCAAAAGAAGCATTTCTTATCAATATTCCTCCAATCACAAAATATCACCATGCCGTCAATCATCAGGATTCTATTACACGCATAGCAAAATCCATTACAATGTGAGTCTTCAACGGTTCAATAAAGAGTTCATTGTAGAATTAAAGGGATATTATATTTGACCGATAAATTAAATCAAAAGTACCGATAAAAAATAATAAATGACCGATAAAAAATAATAAAGTACTGATAGAAATGTTGGCAGTACCGATAAAATAATGCCAAAGTACCGATAAATTATTACCGATAAAAAATGATAAAGTATTAAAGATATTTTAGGTAGTTTTTTACTTTTTATCGATAATTTATCATTTTCTATCGGTAGCTTATTATTTATTATTGTTCGTTTATTACTTTTTATCGGTCGTTTGTTATTTTTTATCGGGTAGTATTATAATCGATCACCCAAAAATAATTTTTGATCACCGGAAAATACAATTTTGATCACCAATACAAAATAAAAATTAATTAGGGCCAAAATTAGTTACACCTACGCCGAGTTAGCTGCTTTAAAGATACATTACTCCTTTTACGAAACGGTCGGACACGCCTCTTGCCTTGAAAAAGAGTGTTTTAAATTTCTGGTGAATTTTCTGGTGATCACAAACATATGCCTTTTTTTAAAATTAATTTCTGTCGGTAAAATATTACTTTCTATCGGTCAAATGTTATTTCTAATCGGTTAAATATCATTTTTTCATCGGTCGTTTATCCAAAATTAAATGTTTAAAATGTTTGCAGGTCCATTTTAACGTCAAGCAAATTTTACGAAATCGATAGCAAATTGAACACAACAAATATGTTTGTTTTACTTAACTCGAAAGTAAAACCATCAAACATGTGTGAAGATCGTTTTCAATTATATGAAGACTTCAGATTACCTCGTAGTTGCAAGACCGTTGTTTTGAATCTACGAAACACTTCACCTCCAACGAAAATGAATTGCTGTGAACATTTGGTTGTGTACGATGATCTACTCAACGATAGCTTGAACGTTGTGGACAAGCAAATGGCTTCAATGGAAATAAATTGCGATAAGTCTGATGATGTGACCGACGACATAACAGGAATGGGTTGGCATGGTTCCACTGTTTTCGTACGCGGTTTCAAGGATGTGTTAGTAAAGGGTAAAAGTATTTGGAATTGTTGAATTGTTACGATGTGCAAACTTTATTTTATAATAATGATACACTTGAAAACTTGTATGTTGCTGGTGTTTATATTCCCTCTGGTTACTATCTCGAGATCGATTCGGATCGTCCAAGCACCCTGCTTCCGTCTGAAATACATGCTAGAGGTGATCGTGATCTGATTTGTTCGTTGCTGGGTTTTGACTTGTCACAGGTTAATTTTATTCAGAACATTCAAGGTAATTTCTTAGACCTGATTTTTTCGAGCGACCCAGATAATTTGTTGATTCGTAAGACGAGTGTCCCATTGATCAAAGTTGACAGGAATTACCATGAACCGATCGATGAACTCATGGACGATGTTGAAATGCCACTTGCTTCTAATGTTCAGTTTTACGATTTTAAGAATACTGACTTCGATGGATTCAACCAATTTTTCTCTGGTATTGATTGGGTACGGTTACTGGATGGATGCGTATCCGTCGACGCTGCAATCGATGTGCTTTATGAAAAGGTGTTCGACAGTTTTGAACGCTACGTACCTGCCTTGACTAGGAAGCATAGCTCTCATACACTGTAGTATACGCGTACGATCATAAACTTGAAAAATAGAAAGATTCGCGCTTACAAAGCAATATCGAAGCCACCGAATCTCGCTGAAAAAGCTAAATATTCCGCCCTGGACAAGGAGTTTGAATCAAAGCAGAAATTAGCTTATGAGAGTTACCTGCGCGATTCGACTTAACTGACAATCCTCGTAACATTTGGAAGTACGTTGGATCAAAAAAGAAGACGAGAGGCAATCCAGCTTCGATGTATCTGAAGGAGGAGAAAGGTACTACCCCAGAGAAAATTTGCAGTCTGGTGACTTTTTCTAGTCGGTCTATGCCAAGGATGTCAGTCCGAACTTGGCGTTTTGGGTGAAGAAGCTGGCAGACATCCGTAGCTTTGAGCTTCCTGAGCTTGAAGTGTTAAAAGTGTTAAAGGGTTTTGATGTTAGCCACGGTAACGGACTTGGTGACATATCTTCGCTTTTGGTGAAGAAATGTGCTGAATCGTTACTTGCGCCGCTTCATCATATTTTTAACTTGTCGTTAAGTACCCGTTTGTTTCCGAGTCGATGGAAGGTTTCATATGGGACGCTAATTCACAAATGCGGCTCCAGGAACGACGATGGAAACTGTGTTCGCCCATTCGATTGGCGGTGTCGAATTGGAGAGAGTCACTCAGACCACGGATCTTGGTGTCGTTATGGATACTCAACTGAACTTCCGAGCCCATGTTGACAGAAATATAGCGAAATCTTTTTCTATGCTTGGCTTTCTGAAGAGGATTTGTGCTGATTTCGCTGATTTGCGTTGCATGTCGAAACTGTATAATGCTCATGTCAGATCTCATTTAGAATATGCTCCAGTGGTATGGAGTCCAGCATCATCATCGCTTAGCAATGACATTGAATCGATCCAGAGGAAGTTTGTTTTGTTTGCGCTTAGGCGAACTGTTAGAAGGAACTCTCGTTTCGAGCTCCCGCCATATAACAAGAGGCGTAAGGTCTTAGGCTTAGTGTTGGAATTAATATTTGATAATAACTTACACTCAAGAAACGTGTTCTGATCCAGTGTGCAAGGAGTCCACATTTAAATGAGTTAGTCTAGTGGTCATAGATTCTAGTACAAATACGAGTCTCTTTCCATATAATAAGTCACTCTCTAATAAACGTTCAAAGTGTGAACAACGCTATTTTATTGGGGATCCAGGAAATTCCAATACTTAGATCGTAAGGTTAGTCGGGTGATTTTCATTTATGGCGTGTTGAAGGGAAGGATCAGGGCGCCTGACTTGTGCGCCAAATTCGACTCTTATCGTCACGCACCAGTGCAGTGCATTCTTATGGATTGCGAGCTGTGAGCATGTTCCGGCTTCCTACTCATAGAACCGATTACGATTTTAATGAGCCTATAGCCGCTATTTGTGGAGACTTTGAAAGTTTTAGAAATATCTATGAGAACAGTCTTACTCGCATAAACTTTCGTTCCAGGGTAAAGTCATCGATTGGTCCTTTCGCAGTTCTATTCCAGGCGTCACTCCATGGTCAATAGTCATATGAAGCAGAGGATGGTAGTAACGACTGGGTTGTTGCCACTTGCGCGTTGCTTGTTTTACCCACACTATTTCACTACTCCTCGAGTATATCGCTTGTCAGCAAGGTTTCATTTTTATTGAAATTTTGTAAATTTTGTTCTTATGAAACAGTTTGACAATAAAATGTAAAAAAAAACTAATACGAAGCACTTGAGTCAGAGTTTATTTTGCTGCTCCGCCTTGTCGCTTCGATTGATGTTTCGCGGCTTTCATTTTGGTTGTATGGCACACATTCTTCTTCCAAGCTATCGTCATCTTCTGGTATTTCCTCATCATCGTCCTCACCATCGGTTTCTGTAGACTGTGGGGTGAAATGATCGTTATTGACAAAAGATTCTTTATTTTATGTACTAAACGTGGAATCTCAGTGTGAAGGCTAGGATAAATGCACCTTGGCCGCAGAATGAGAACTGGGAATGCAGAAAGCAGCTTCGTAATAAAAATCTACTGAGACCAAAGTGAAACTACCACCTAACCGTTTTTATCAGTCTACAGCTGTCCTCTGCATTTCCAAGTCTAGACTGATGCCAACTTAAAAGTAATACGTTGCCAATAATAAATTCGCTATACTTTGACAGAAGTCGATGTCGCACTAGCACAGTCAAAAATTGAAATCACACAGAATTTTAAATCAATTACCTGCGTTAAGATTTCCTCATTGTACAGATTTTTATTTCTCAGATTATTTTGCCAGAAAGCAGCTGCGCAGTTGTTTGCGGCAAGTACAGCTTTGACTTTGATTAGAACAGTTTCGATGGTTTCCCGAACGAACGGAATTTGTGCCATGATCGCAGTGTTTTGATTTGCCTTCCAGTGGCAACAGATCTTATGCAAAAATGTTGCAATCCGATTGAAGCATTTAAGGAAACCCAAAATCTTATCACAATTACTTCGCAGTGCATTTTTGATCAATGGGATGCCGTGGTGTAAGAAAATTTTCATGTAAATATGGGCATGCTAGAAGTTGAATTTTAGCATCGAAAGGCCGTCATTGTAACAAATTTCACATGTCGTTTTACCTTCATGAAAATGCCATAATTCCTTGGAATATTGACACTGCCGACAACTTCAGACAGTTCAACCAGCGACTGAGCCGATTTTTCAAAAACTTTCAACTGAGCGGAGGTCGGCAAATTTTTAGCCAGTTTTTCATTGACTGCAACAATTAATGCGGAGCATAGTGCACGATAAAATAAAGCAAAATTTGCTCTTCAAAAATTATATAGAATTAAAATAGTGACAAATTTTGAAAGTTTGAAATATTTCACCTTTGAAAATTGGGAAAAGTTTTCATAGAGTCGTTTTTGCGACATAATTCCTTTACTTCACGTTCGGTTATTATCAGCAATTCATCAATTTGCGATAACTTCGCTGACTTCATAAGACTTTTCAATAAGTCGTCCAGCAACAGATTACATTTCCCGCCATGTTCTGGTGTTCCGTCGTAGCCATACCACTTTTTGGATAAGAATTTTCTGCTTAGGGTAACTAATGATCTGCATTACTATTTTGTTTGTTCAATCAAATCTTGAGAGTGACTTACCGATCGATTCAACGCACTTGTTGGTATTCTTGGAATATACAGCAAGAGAGCGAACCAAGCGCAACATGTGCACAGCTGATTGAAGATCGCAAACCGCAGACGAGTGACGGATAATGTTTTCTATAGCTTGTTCTGCAGTTTGACTTATTGTTCCATCCGCTTCGGATTCATTACTCTGTGCGAGTGCAGCGAGGGATTCTACATGGGAATAAGTATTTAAAAAATGTGCCACAGAATTGGCATATAACGAACGAACGTTTTAAAAGCGTTTGATAAACGTCCTGCTGGAAATTCGGCCATGTGAAGAAAGCGGCGAAAAGTCGGAGACATAAACCAAAACAGATTTTAGAATAGTTTAGTTCGTCCGTATACAGTCGAGGATCCTTGTGCGACTCTGTACTGCTAACAATGTCGTTCAGGTGTAATGACAGCTGATACAAAAATCGATTAATTTTACTTTTCCGTTGGTTTTTTCGTATTTAAAATACAAATGAAAATTGTGAAATTTGGAACTACATGCCACTTTTCAAAGACGATATTTGTTTATATTAGTTGGAACAGGCGAAAGTGTCTCAAAAATTAATGACCTGATTAAAGAATTGCAGAATTTGCGGCAGGAAGACAATGAAATCATTGAACAAATCCACAGGAGACAACACGTACTGTAACGGCTGATCTGAGACAAATTGCTTCACACCAAATATTGATTCCATTTTGATAACTAAATCGTCCATGAGAAATCTGCAAAAGAAACTTGGAGGATACTGGCATTTTAGAAAGTCGGAATATACTAACTTGAACTCTACCAGGCCCAAGACTTTGCCAACTGTATCAGAGGGTAAAGGATATTTGATGAGTAAATCCTGTTTCAGTAGGCCAGCTATGTCAGGATCCATTTGCCTGCAATAAAATCGAAAAAATTTAGTCTATGGAACAAATTCGATCTCTGGAACGAAAGAATTAAATCGGATCATTACCTGGTTCTGACCTGGATTTTCAAGTCGAGGAAAAACAGACTAGATTTTGAGCTGTTTTCAGAGGATAATGCAGGCATGGAAAAAGTACGGGAACGAGGAATGTGGTTTCTTAGGAAAATTTTAAGAAGTCAAGTCTTCGCCGAAAAATGTGAAGTGAAAATACCGAAATTAGGAAATTAAATTAAAATTAGGAAATGGAAATATAGAAATTAGGAAATGGGAAATAAATACACCGGCATTAAAAGTAGGAAAAGAAAATTGGTGTTTGTGTATTTGTTATTTAACATGTGGAGTTTGTGTTATTATAACCTTCGGAATCGTTAAAACAAAATCGAAAAAATTTCCCTAAATTTTTGCGCATTTGAAAGCGCCCGAATCAGTGGCTTTCACTTGCCACTTCTTCAACCAACGAAACTTCTAGAATTTTCCCAATAACGTTGTTAACTCACCCACGACGAAAGGTACATCAGGGCCAAAAGAAAATTGCCCATAGGAGATAGGTGCCACATTGAAAGAGCTCTTCCCCCAGCACGAACAGATCACATGGCCGCAAACTCCTTATGACCATGAAGACATGAACTGTCGATCACTGCAGAAGAAATCCAGATGGTTGCAAAAAAGTGAAAGAATAACAAGGCGCCGGGACCAGATGGAACGTAGCTCTGAACACATGCGCGAAGCCTAACATAGATTGACGATGCAGAAATGCCTCGACGACGGATATTTTCCTGAAATATAGAAGAAACAGAAATTGGTCCTTAGACCGAATCCAAGGAAACCGCCAGACAAGCCATCATAATATAGACCTATATGCTTGTTGGATGGATTGGGAAACATGCTGTGAGCCGCGATTCTGAATAGACTAAGAAGCAAGGAATACGGTTTTACCGCTTCTCTGCTGTAACGACGATAGACTTCAGAAATGCGTTTAATAGCGAAAGTTGGATGGAGATAGCCAAGGCGTTGCTTACCACGAGAGTCCCCGATTACCTCTGTAGGATGCTGAAAAGCTATTTCGAGCGACGAGTACTAACGTACGATACTACTGAATGGAAAAAGACAGTATGCATCACAGCTGGAGTACCACAGGGATCCACATTCGGACCAACGCTGTGGAATGTAATGTATGACACAGCGCTGGGGCTGAAACAGCCAAGATGCGCTAAGACAATTGCTTTTGCCAACGACTTGATCCTCACGGTATCCAGAACGTCGAAGATGGAGGTAGAGGTGGTTACGATGAAGACGCTAGAAACTGTCGAAAACTGGATGACAACGGCAAAACTGAAGCTGGCCCAACAGAAAACCGAGACCACGCTAGTGAGTAACTGCAAAAAAACTGAGCGGATCGTATTGACTATTGACGGGGAAGAAATTACATCCACTCGCCAATTAAAATACCTTGGAGTTATGCTGGACGACCACAGAAATTTTCATAATCATGTGAACTACACTTGCGAAAAGGCAATGAAAGCCACCGCAGCACTGGCCAGAATAATGCCCAACGGTTTTTGACCGCGCAGCAGCAAAAGGAGGCTACTTGCAAGCGTCACCCTATCGACATTGCGCTACGTGGCACCAGCTTGGATACAGGCGCTAGGCTAGCTACGAAGAGGAATCGGAGGAGACTTAATAGAGCCCAAAGGCTGGCAAGCATAAGGGCAGCAAGCGCATACCGAACGATATCCTTAGAAGCGGTATGTGGTATAGCCGGGACGATGCCCATATGCATAACGCTGACGGAAGACAGTGAATGTCATAGAAAGAAGAGAGGGGAGGGTCAAACTACCAAAACAGTTAGAACGCAATTAAGAGCCGAATCACTGAGACAGTGGCAGCAAGAGTGGGACTCCTCGGACAAGGGAAGGTGGACCCATAGATTCATACTAAACATAACGACATGAGTACAGAGAAAACATGGAGAGGTTAACTTCCAACTGACGCAGTTTCTGACTGTCGACGGATGCTTCAGGAAATACCTGCACAGGTTTGGATTCACGGAGTCACCTTTCTGCACGACATGCAAGAGGGAGGACGAGACTGCGGAGCACGTGTCATTTGTCTGCCCCCGCTTCGAAGAAGAGCGAGGTGAGCTGATGACTGTGAGTAGGTCAGATGTAAATGCCGAAAACATAATATAGGAAATGTGCCGCGATGAGGAGGTGTAGAGAGTAGCGGATAATGGAGTTGTGAAAATAATGGGGAAGCTGCAAAGTCCATGAGAGCGTAGATGCGAAAGCTTAAACAAGGACAACTACCAGTTGATCTGAGAGAGTAGGTGCGCGCGCAAGCACAGTCCCTCCCCGAAGTAATGCTGTGAGGCGGTTCCAGGGAGAAGAGAGCATGGAGAGTAAGGAGGTTTTAGTTGGTAGGTCATTGAAGAATCGAATCCAACACTACCTTGGTCCAGGAGGATCGGGTGTCTATGAAGATTTCCTCACACTTATAAAAAAAAGTGCACCGAGTTGTACCTAGGTGAACTGAGGTGTAACAAGGTGCATCGAAGTGTAGCAATATGCACCGAGTTGTAGCAAGTTGCATCGAGGTGTACCATGGTGCATCGAAGTGCACTGTAGTACACCGTAGTACATCAAGGGGCAACGTAGTGCATCAAGGTACACCGTAATGCATCAATGTGCACCGTAGTACATCAAGGTGCACCGTAGTACATCAAGGTGCACCGTAGTGCATCAAGTGCACTGAGGTGTACCAAGGTGTGGTGAGGTGCACCGTGGTTTCGGTTTTACAATATAGATTAGACGAAAATGTGGAATTTGAATGTGAGATTTATTATATTTGCTTTTACCTGTAAATTTCCTTCGGTCCATAAACCAGTGAATTGAAATTGATTTTGATCTTTACATTGGCTCTATTCGTTCCAGTCCTTTGAGTCTCAAATAAAGTGACATTTTGTGATTCAACAACGTCAACAGCTGTGTTACTTTTTTTGGAAGATTTGGAATGTACAACTTTTTTGGGTATTGTTTGCTTATTGGGTGAGCAGATGAACTGACAGAGTGGTGGAGTGTAATTTGATGGGGCTCTTTGCAAAAGGTAACGAATTTTTTCCTCCAACTTAATGACTTCATTCAATCGAACCATGGTCTTCCGAAAATTGACGAAAAATCGGTGAAAATATTCAAGTCAATTATCAAAGCAACAATGATACCTTCATTCGCATATTTTCACCCGTTTGTGACACAAAAGCACTAATACTTTCTCTCATCCAATTAACGGTGTAGTAGTAGATATCTAAAATTTTCTTAGCGTCTGGCTCGTCATAGTCGTCAAAAATGTCCATCTCCGTAGAATTATTCATGCATTTAGGTAGCACTATTGAGCAACCGAGTAAGGCATTTATCGTAACCAAATTACCGTAACGTTCGAATTGTGTGATCCGAAGTAAATTGAAAAACGATGGTAGCAATTTTATCGATCCAAGGGGACTGTAACGAATCTCAATTCGATAAATCAAATTGAAATGAGAACCATGAAACATACCTAGGGGATGGCTTAAAGGTTAGACCAGCTATGTTAACCGCAATATGTTCAATTTCCTCTGAATTGGTGTTGTGGTCTTCTGCACAATTCAATGAGTATTGGTATTCACATTCTATATCGTGGCTTGGCACTTCATCAACAACGAATAAATCTTGAAAATTGAGAACAACGAAGTCCGATAACCAGATCTGGAAACTTTTGTTAACCCTCATTCCCTTTCGATGATTTTGATTTCTGTGAGACAGAGCAGCAGACAATTCATCAAAGCATAGGCCGAGTGCTTCGGGACTATTACGAGTAGCTGATATAATCAAATCTGGAAAATTTGAAATAATAACATCGCTTGAGAGGAATATTGTAAAATGACATTGCAATATGGTACCTAAATACTGAGCCGCAGTCCTAGAAGCTATATCGTCGATGTCATTAATGGTGTGAAAAATTTCAGACGATTGACTTAAGTCGTTGTCTTCGTTGGTCCATGTCAAATGTTCTATTGTTTGAACCACTCCTACAATGCCCAAGTTCTTTATGCTGCCATTTATTTTAGTTTCGTTAGTTTAAAAATGATTGTGTCATATCATATAGATACTTACTTGGGAATGCTACTTGCCACTTGCTTCTTCAGCAGCATGTCAATGTGATTTTGTAAATCGATTGATCCAGTCATTGGTGCAGCCGGATAAGCAATTGAACATAAAATGTTCATAATCATACGATACTGTGCCAGATTTAGCTCAAAGCCTCTGTCAAGCATTCTCTGTAAGGGGAAAGGCTTTATGATTTCAGAGAATTTCTGCGCCCGGGCGCGGGCGGTGGAGAAAATTCAGTTTTGTTAATGCTTATGACTAACACTTGAAGATGTGAGTGGCTAGGAAAATTTTGTTTCTTGTTGTCTGATGGATGACGATGTGAGAAAAATTATTACTTCCTACCGACCCGCTGCGTTTGATATTGCGACAAAAAATAGACTCTCCATAGCGCTACTGGCGCCGGCATAGTTGACAGCGGCTCAATTCATGGTCACTCTAACATCAACACTGCCATGCCGTGTCAACCACAAACACCTTATCTCATAGTTTCTTTGAACTGAGAAAATAGTTCCTACGTATAGTTTTATGTTTGTCCGTATTCAGCTATGAAAGCTTGGATGGCGGCGCCACTTGAGCAAAGGGAGTAGTTCTATGTTAAGCTATGAAAAAACATAGATGTCACCACTTGAGGTTCGGCGACAAGACACGATCTATGGTAAAAAAATCCCACGGCGTTTATAGTAAAACGACGCACTAATTTCAACTGAGAAAAAATTTGCAACGCTTGCAGCGGTCGTTGTTTTCTCACATTAATCTTTCGAGAAGTCAAATGTTTGCATGATTACATGTTCTGAGTCTTTATTTCTTCAAAAACATTCGCATTGGCAAATGTGTGGGTGGCAAACTGGGAGTCCGTAGCGAAGTCCAAGTGCAATCCTGAACGATTGATCGCCTAAAAGCGTCCCCAGTGACGAACAAGGTAGAACGTTTAGCCATGCGCTGGATTCTTTCACTCCATTTGTCAGGATTCGCGCTCGTTCGACCTCAGTCTGACAAAATTTCATGATGGATGGTTTTGCATATTTCACTTTCCCATAGCCTCTGGTGTATAGATTCATTTTCGCTAGGAGCTTCACACTTCGTGGTTTATTACCAAGATGAAAGTGCTTCGAGTGAAATGATGGTTGTCGAGTGGACATAAGCTGACACCAAATCTTGCACCAATTCATAGGATGAGTAGCATGAAAGTAGTAGAAACTGAAGAAATTAAGGGTAGTTGTGTTCCTTAGGCCCAGACCGCCAAAACTAACGGATAGCGAAAGCTTGTTCATTCAACTTACAATTCGTATTTGTTGCATCGACGCTCGAAGTTGCTCGTCGTAATTCTCGAGTTCGTTCATTCCTTTCCAGCAAGGTGTAGTTCGCAGGAGGTACAAAGTTTCCGAAGCATACGAGAAACTCATGGAAATCGTCTGGTTTTCTTCAGGAAAACAGCCAGATTATTTATGACCATAGAGTTGAGAGTTAGATCGACGCTATTTAGTTCTGGTTTACCCATGAAAAGTCTATATCTGGGACAGACACAAATAACATGATAGCAAGTTTCGTCACCTCGACCGCAAAGACAACTGGGACTGTCCGAACAGCTAATGTCGCAAATGTATTTGTTTAGGCCACAGTGATTGGTAATAGCTTCGATGACTCTCTTGATATCGGGTCTGCTAAGGCTTAAAAGAGTTTTACTGACTTCCTTCGATGGAGTTTTACAGAATAATTTTGTGTGTCTAGCGCCCTCATACTCAGTCCAACTACTGAGATGCTCTTTCCGAAGCCATTCTTTCACTATGTCCTTCCTTGTTGATGTAGAGATGCCAAGCATGGGTTCCGGTCCAATAAAACTATTAGTCGTTCCTTGACGAGCAAGTTCGCCGCTCTTTCATTTCCGAAAATGCCACTATGGCTAGGGACCCAGAGAATCGTGACGGAATCAGTTTTGCCCAGTTCATTTGGGCATAATTTACAGTCAAGGACGGTTCTGATACATGGAGAACTAATCGCTTGAATAGCGGACTGACTGTCGGTGCAAATGAAGATTTTATCCCCAGAGACCTTGTCAATCAGCTCGTCGCACATTTTTGATATTGCAAAAAGTTCAGCCTGATCAACAGACGCCAAGGAACCGGTTGGGAGACTATCTTCCACGTTCAAAGATTCGCAAAAACAACCTGCTCCCGAGAAGTCCTCATTCTTGGAACCACCCGTGAAGCAAATAATGCCTTCGGTCGGAGAATGTATTCCTCTTCCCGAGCCAGCCTTCTGCTTCAAAAATAATCCAGTCAAAGTTATCATCTAGAATATATTCCGCTCTGATTTGGCATTAACAACCGTTTATCTTTGACAAACATTGGAGACCACCAACGGATATTTACAGAGGTGTTGATAGCAACAGATTTTAAAGACTTAGCTTGTGCAGCGTGTTTCAAGGTTTAACAAATAAAAATCTTGAATTTCATATAATTTCTCACCATTAACTGTAGTGCATGCTGTTCCATTTGAATCGGATTCTTTTCGTTAAATTCGCTTAAAATTTGTAACGCATTGGTCGCTGTATCTGAGCCGATTTGATTTTGGCAAACGTATCCAACCAGCCTTGACATCAGAACTTTTTTGCTGCACTGCTCAAAATTGAACAAAATTCTGCAAAAGTTTGAGTTCATAAATAAAATATTAGAACAAGACACCATGAAAAAAGCACAACTTACTGGAATCCATGAGTCGCAAACGATACAATTGAGTCATTTTTATCCCGGAATAATTTATCCAAAATGGAAATGAATGAATTGAGATATTCATTTAGAATTGAGAAAAATTCGTCCACCAATTTATCCAAAATCGTTGCACTGCACTGTTCCGTTTTGATCTTTTTTCGTATCTTCAAGAAAAGAAAGTTTAGTCATAAGTTTTATTTGTATATTTTTGCAATGGCAAAGATTTCGGTTAAAATTTCAAGGTCTCTGTGTAGCCACTCACCAATTGCTCAATGTAAAATGATTTGTCCTCATTCACCTTTGACATAATTAGCAAAATTATGAAATCAACGTCGTCTATTTCTTTACTCTGAATAATTTTGAGCCAGGCATCAAATATATGTTTATTTGCAGACAATGATCGCACGATACTGTCGAATACTTCTTTTTGATTTGCGATCACTTCATCTTCATTAACTGTGATCTTCTCCCATCGTAAGCAGTCACGCAAATCTGAAATTAACTGAAAATATGTTTTTCGACTCAATGAGACGTAAGACTTTGCCAGGGGTGTGTCGACCGTTTCGTAAAAGGAGGAATGTATCTTTAAAGCGGCTAACTCAGCGTAGGTGTAACTAATTTTGCCCCTAATTAAGTTTTATTTTGTATTGATGATCAAAATTGTATTTTCACGTGATCAAAAATTATTTTTGGGTGATCGATTATAATACTACCCCTTTAGTTTTATATTGATCCGTATTCAGCTATGAAAATAAGCGAATGACGCCACTGACAGGCGGCAATTAATGCCTGATGAAAAGAGATGCAAACCGCTTTCTATTTCCAGTCAAATTTTATGTTTCAAGTCCTTTAAAAAGTATCAGAGCTTGAATTTAAAGTTCTTTTCACAGAACCCACAGAAATTACTCTAGATAATGTTGATAATGTTATAAAACAAATGGAACATAGGGGACCCGTACGCATCAGAATAGATGTGGCAAACAGAATAGATAATGCAAAAAGATTTGAAATTTGCCTTAACTCTTAAGTGCATGAAATTACGTCGACATTAATTTGGATTGGAAATTGCCGAAAGGGTAATATTGAAAATAGCGCAATTGAAATAGCGCAAAAACCTCTCTAAATCCTTATAAAAATCTCAAAATTAAAAAAAATGCACTAGGGCCGATCTTAGAACCGACTTAGAGCACTTAGGAGAGGCCCCTGATCCATACTTCTATGAACAAAAATGTTCACATCTTTTTTCTCTGCAAAACCGCACAAAAGACCTCATAATTAAAGAAATATTCACAAAAAATCACCAAATATCGTATGTGGTCGCGTAGCGTGTATTGGGCCCACACTGAGGACTCTTCAGCCCGAACCACTCAACAGATTTTCACTAATTTAATTTTCGTGATTTTTTTAAGGTCCACATCTTTCATTCCAAACCTTAAAGAGAGATTTCCGTTCTAATTTCAGAGAGATATAAGTGAAAAAGCTCCACGAACCTTCAAAAACCACGTTTTTGACCACTTTTTCGACGGTAACTTCGAAAGTCTTTGATCGATTTTGCCCAAATTTAATTCAATTCGGTGATTATCTTCCAGGAAAAAAAAAAGAACGGAAGAAACAAGGGCTCAAGTGGGCCTCATGTCGCGTCGGTCCTAAGGTCGGCCCTAACCAAAAAAAATGTTTTTTGCCGAATTTCGAGTCGGGAATGGATCTTTTTTGTCCAGAGATCTGAAACCTATTTTTTTTTAACAAGCAGGTCCGCAAATGTGATACGCTTATTACGCTTTTAGTAAGGACGTTAATGCATACCGTGACTTAATGCAATTCGTGACTTCTTAAATCATCCACTGATTATTGGAGGTATTTAATACGTGTTTAACGGTTCTGAAGAGTTGGAGTTGGGAGATAGATCAGTTGATGGAGGGTTTTTGATGTAAAGTAATGTAATAAAAGGAATTCTCGACATTGCTTGCAACGCAACGTTATTTTAGGCTTTATAGGTACTCGTACGGGTCCGCGTAACACACTTATCAACGCCAACAATAATCAACATCAATTTTTGCGTACCAAAGCTGAAAGCGTCCTCAATTGAATGTAAATTCAATTTTTTTTGTTGCTATAACGCAACATAAATTACCTAATATTTTGGTTTCTATTGCCAGTACCAGAGTAATAAAAATAGATTTATAAATAGACTCTGAATATATTGAACGCAAAAATGAAAGAGCGCGATGTTGTCCTAGACAATAATTTTCTCAATTTTAAAACGCAAGGCATCAGGTAGTTTTATTAGAAAAGTCGCATCGGCGTATTAACATTATTTAACGAGATTTATTTTCATTTCTGGCTCTGTTTTTCAGTGATTTGTTAAAATAAATAAATTATCAAGAAATTAAAAGTGAAGACAAAGAAAGAAAAATGTCGACAAAGGAGAGACATCAATGTTTTCCGTCTCAAGGGTTGGTTATACGTTTTATATATTTTCTATGTACCTATAGATTGTGTGCATTTTCAAAAAGAAATAAGTTTTCCTTCGAAAGAAGGAAGTAGATATAAAAGCTTTGATTTAGAAATTTTGAGCTCGACAAAGTCAAAATGTTTTTCAGACCCGTGCGATCTACTAAGTTTGCTTAATAATTGTTTATCATTCTGAATATCTACTACGGCCCCTCTGATTTCTCAAACGATCGTGGTAAATTTTGTTTTCCTGAAATTTAATCGAATTCTGAGAGGAACAAAATGACCTCTCGTGCACTTTTCTATAAAAGCATGACTTTTTTGTCATAAAGCGTTGAGTATATTGGACGCGCGATCCCATATGCGAATATAGATCGTGTCTTGTCCCCAAACCTCAAGTGGTGAAATCTATGTTTGTTCATAGCTGAATTGTCTTAACTCCCTTTTTTCAAGTGGCGCCATCCATGCTTTCATAGCTGAATACGGAAAAACATAAAACTATACGCACGATCTATTCGCAGATTGATTGATAACTGATTGATAATAATTTTATTGTCTACTATTTTCTAGCTGACATGGAAAAAGAGTGACTATGACTGCTGTCATAGCCCTCGTTAAAAAACCATGAAAACGTTACAATATATAAATAACATTAATAACATTAACATAGAACAAAAGGAAAATTACAAAAAATTTACAAACAAAAAGTAAGAAAACATCAAAAATATTACGTCAAAATCAACATGCGGTTAAGATGCGGTTATATAGATCGTGCGTTCATGCGTATAGTTTTATGTTTGTCCGTATTCAGCTATGAAAGCATGGATGGCGCCACTTGAGAAAAGGGACTAGTTCTATGTTAAGATGTCCCCACTTGAGGTTCGGGTACAAGACAGGATCTTTTGAACGCTGACGAAATTCCACATAAACAAATGCAATACTACAAGTTTGTGTGCGAAATACGTTTATGTTTCGTGCGAAAAAAATCACAAGGTGTGGAACATATGTCCATGCGATTTTTTTATTTCCACATTTTGATATTTTGTGCGAATATTTTGGTACGTGCGTTTTTTCGTGCGCTTTTTCAGACAGTCGGAAACACTTTTACTTTACAAAAAATTTTTTGGTCACTACAAGCAACACAACAGTTGCCAATCCAAAATCATCTTGGGTGAGCAACCGATAAATTAGTACGGACGACCAAGCAAAACAACAATTCTCTCCGCCATGGAGAAATCGACAAAAAAATTTTTGATTCACAGATTATGTTGAATGAACCAACTATGAAAAGTCATTCTTTATTATTCGTAGCTTTACGGATAAAAGCCCGCAAACTTGGAATCAATTCCAAATTACAGCTTATTACATATACATAGTACCAACGTTTTTAGATAATCTCTGTGAATTATTTTCTCACTGACATGACGCTCAGTTATCTAGATAATTAGAAGAGATCAATCGTCAGTCAAATCGCAACTTGA
>WJQU01002550.1:0-25000 GCA_029228625.1 Pseudolycoriella hygida | reverse complement strand
GGCATAAGGGGAATTGCATTAGACTTAATAAGAGATTACCTGAGTAGGAGGAAGCAAACTGATGTCAATTAAACAAGGTGTGCCTCAAGGAAGTGTGTTGGGTCCTTTGCTATTTCTTGTATTTATTAATGACATACACCAACTACCTCTCAAAGGTACTGTCAGTTTACTTGCGGATGAAACAGGAGTATTCTGCTCCAATTTGTCGTACCGCACAATTGAACAGGAGTTACTCCACGACAGGAAAATCCGCTCAACCGTCTTGAAGTTTTTGAAGAAAAACGATTTTGGGCTCTTCCATGCAGAGCATTTCCTCAAATATTCCACAACTCAGATCTGAGTTTTCGGAAAAAATGTTCTTCTACGAATTTCTCCTATAGGTCCAAGGAATCAAATGAGCCATCAATCTCAAGAATCGGAGACCACTTGAATTTCATTTGGTCGAAGAATTCGCAAAGTCACTCTTAACTTTTAACTTTTGCCGAAAGAAGTCCGGACTATAATTTGGCTACAGCAGCTACAAAATTTTTGCTCCATTGCCAAATCTATGATTTGCTCATTCGGGTTTAAGTTTTAGATCGGGTTCAGGACGGGTTGGGTTCGGAAAAAGCTCGACCCGCACACCTCTATCAGCTGGTGAACATACACAATAACATAAAACATTGTAATTGTAAGTCAACAAATTAGGCAAAAGTGAAAAGACACACCAAGTCTAATGTCAGCATACGCAATAGTTCATTGTTGCCAATTTTTTTGAATTAGAACTTCGAATTTATCTGCTTTTCTTTGTCTTAGTGCCTCAGCCCGTGATGATTTTTAAATTTTATAAATTGTAACATTTTTGCAAAAGGAAGAACTCACCAAAATGGATCTTTTTTATTTTTCTTGGACGCCTGCGTAGAAGAAAAGACAAATGCAAGACTAACCTTGGAAAGTCCCAACGCTTAACTTAGAATCTCAGGTGATTATAAAGGCGGCGTTATAGTGACCTCCCTCCAATTTTTTTAAAGCTTTTCAATGTTCTTTAACGTCTCGTAACGCACCGAATGCGAAATGATGAATATGAGATTAAAATTATGCCTCATCGTGTATTTGTAATTGCCCTTAAAGGTAACATAAATTTGTTTTATATTCAGTCGAGTACCTACTTCCAGAGATAATTAATTTTTTTCGTTAATCAATGTGAATGGAATAAATCATCTCAGCACAGATTTACTGTTCATAAATGTGACCTTTAGGTAACCTTCTCAAATATGAATAAATTCCCATCTAAGTGAAATAAAGTAAACGAAAATGGGCTGAACTGAACGCTGAACACATTTCAATAAATGAATTCAATATTTTTCATACATTATATTGTAACATTGACTTATGAAATTGCTTCACTCTCAGCCCATGGGCAATGAACTTGATGAAGTCGTTTTTTTTCTGTATATAATTTTGTAGACGTATAAATTGAGAGTTTTGTACGAAGACTGAATGGCGTAAGACAAGATTATATTGTAAGTTGTACGTAGGCATCTCCACTTAACTTCTTTTATTTATCAACCGACAATACACAAAAGCGTTTAAATTTCAAAGATATAATTACAGATGCTGTTTTCCGTATTTGAAATGGACGTTGTATTATGTGTATGGAGCAATTGGTAGCTTATTTTTATTTATTTAAAATGATCTCTTTCGTATTATTAATGTAAGGAATTTTTTTTAAATCGATATGTTCGTTCGTATGGATGGAAGTGATGTGTAGAATTATTAACACACTTAACTGTTACTAATTTCATTGATTACTGCTAACCGTTTTCGCGCTTATGAGGAATGTTTGTTTACTGTTACAGCAATCCATCAAACGGACAGTTGTTTTTAAACGACATAGGGCTACACAGACCTATACGACTCTGTATAAAGCGTGAACATTTCAAAGCAGTTTTAAATTGAAAAAAAAAATGGTTTATTCTCTTTTCAATTTATTGCATCAAGAGTGTAACTAAATGTTTCTACCATCTTCGAACCATTTTTATTTTCTATGAAGAAAACAGATTTTTCTCACAATAAAATATCCATCCGAAAACATTCATTCACCCCGGGCTGTGTCGGGCTTTCGAATTTTCAAAAAAAAAAACGATTCAGGTTTTAGAAAATTTCAAATAAAGGGTTCGGGTTTAGGTTTCGAAAAAATAAACAGCTGGTCTCAGGCCAAAAATGGGAGATTTTCTTAGAACAAACAAAAAAGTTAAAAGGTTCTGTTCCTTCTGTCAAAATAGTCAAATTTCAGGCGTTCCCCCAAAGGGTAGGCCAAGGAGAACGTTTTACTGGAAAGGTCAAACCTGGGTTTACATCGAATGAATCTAGCGCTCATATCACCAGCTCGGGTTCTCCTGTTGGTGTGCTTTCTTGTCTTACCACTGGCCGTGTTTCTGGGTCTAAGGTGATTGGTCTGGACCAAGTGCCACTCACTTTTGTTAGAATGATTCTTCCGTTTGTGCTCCCTTGTCTAACTCACATCATTAATAACTCATTTATGTCATCCACTGTCCTCCGCCCATGAAAGCTCTGTCAAAAGTTTTACCTATACATAAGAAAACGAGGGTTGGAGGATTTTAGGCCGATTTGTATACTACCTTGTCTTTCGAAAGTGCTCGAGATCCTAGCAAAAGAGCAGATCAGTACATATTTAGATAGTAATGACTTCCTCGATAGGTTTCAGTCTGGATTGAGAAAGCATCTTGATGCGGTTAATCGCTGGGCGCGTGAGAACCATCTTACATTAAACGCAAAGAAGTCACAGGCGATTGTGCTCTCTGAGATTGACTCTCGAGTCTTCGGATTTACAGTCTGTCTTAGAGTCTTATTGGATGGTTCAGTTATTCCCCTAGCTGAAAAAGTCTTGAACTTGGGCATTTTCATGGATAAAGGGATGACTTTTAGTAATCAGGTCAGTGAGTGTTCTCGAGGCTCCGTAGCCTGTGGCCATTGAGCAATAACTTTCCACTGAAGACTCGTCTTATGTTGGTCAAATCGCTTGTCATTCCTTCCATACGTGAAGGTGAATTTATATACTCTACCAACCTCACTGCTAGGGATGCGAAGTCATTGGAGGGTGCTTTCTCAGCACGCGTTCGTTTCGTACAAAGGCTTAAGCGCTATGACAGTACCCAAGGGTATGTTATAAACTTGCTCTGGGCTCCCATTCTGACGTTTTTGAGGCAACGGGGGCAGCGGCGTTGTTCTGCACTACACAGGATTATCAGAGATGGCGGAACGTCCTACTTATTGCGGAATGATGTTCTCTTACTTCCGAGGCATTTATCATAGCAATATAATCGATCGTTTTTTCTTAAGACAGTGTCAGAATATAATCATGTTCCCATAAGCACCAGGAGATTATTATCCGCCAAGCATTTCAGCCGAGACTGTCTTGATCACTTTACGGAACATCGTTTCAACATGATTGACAAAAATTTTACATTTTAGTTATCCCTAAATTTCCCATTAATGTAACAATAATGTAAATGTAAATAGCGGATAAATAATGCAAAATTTGCGTAAATCATGTTAAAATGATGTAAAAATGCTTCTCTAATTTGAGATGTAGATATGATGGAAAAATAATGTAAGAAAATCCATCGTTTTTACATTACTTATTCACCCTTAGTACATCTTTTTACATGATCTACATGCAGTAGGCGACCTTGAAGTTGAAGGATAAAGTCAAGTGGGCTATAGAAACATTCGTGCCCATAAAATCTGTCGGAGAAGATAACATTGTCCCAATTATGCTCCAAAAAAGTATCCATTTGATCCTGGACATACACTATGACATGCTTGTTGCCAGTAGTATTTATTCCTAAACTAGGCCAAATGGTCTACACGCTAGCGAAATCGTTTCGGCCAATTAGCCTCATGTCCTCCATGCTAAAAATAGTGGAAAAGCTAGTCGATAAGTATTTAAGGGACGGAATACTTTAGGAATTTCTAATTCACTGTATGCAGCACGCGTACCAGCAGAGTAAATCAGCGAATAGCGCGCTACACCATCTCGTCAACGGAATCGAAAAAGCCTTTGATTATAACAACTTTGCTCTTGGAGGATTCATCGATCTGTCAAACGCATTCAGTAATATGACATTCAGATCCATAACAACTGCATGCTCAGAGCACCACGTGGATAACACCACTTCCAGCTGGATTTACGCTATGTTGAGCAGTAGAATAGTCTCTGCTAAATTAAACTCAATAACAGTGGCAGTTACGATATGTAAAGGATGCCCACAGGTTGGAGTGCTCCCGCCTCTTCTATATATTCTTGTTAAAGATAGCCTGTTGGAAAAGCTGAACAATTCTGGATACTTTTCCATAAGCTTTGCTCATCTTGCAGTGCTCATAATCAGTCTATTCGTGAGCACCATCTGTGATTTAATGAAAGCAGCATTTAAACTAATTGAAACCTGGTGCCTTGTGCACGAGCAGGAAGTAATAACGGAAAAAACAAAACTTTTGTTATTCAATTAGAAAGCGGAAATCGAAGGATTTAAAGCTCCAGTGATTTTTGGCAAAGATATTTCACTATCAGTTTCTACCAGAGTGTTAGGCGTGAAAGACATGAAATTAAATTTCAACACCCACCCACCTAACAAATCGTTGCCGAAAAGCCATATCGACGCTATGGATGTGCCGCAGGTCGTTTGGCAAAAATTGGGGTCTAAGCCCTAAGGTTCTTACTTGGATATATACAGCAATAGTCAGAGCGCAAATTTCTTACGCCTCATTTATCTGGTGGCTTCGTTGCCACATAGGCTATGTTCAAAAACAATTAGCGAAAATCCAAAGACTAGCTCTAATAAGCATAACAGGTGCTATGAAAACGACACCGACATCTGCTATAGAAGCGCTGCTGAATATCAAACCTCCACACAGTTACCGATTCGATCACCAGAGCCACCTGCGCGAGACCTTAACGTTCCAACCTTCTGGATAAAGCAATCTACGGTCATGCTAGACTATGGAACACAATGGTGAAAGAGGCGCCTTCCATTGGAATGTCCTGCGATTTCATAAACCCTACCTATCGAAACGATAGATAATAAATTTAACGTATCTTTTCCCACTAGGGAAGACTGGCAACAATTCAGTCATACCGGCTCGCGCCGATCACACGTGGTTTTCTGATGGATCAAAAATCAATATAGCAGCTGGTGCTGGCATTTACAATCCAAACACTGGAATTTCCATGTCCTTCAACTTAGGCTCGTATACGTCTATTCTTCTAGCCGAGGTCTTTAGTGTCGCGCAATGCTGTAAATTGATGCTAAATGATAACATAACAAATTCCAACATTTTCAACTGTTCAGACAGTCAGAGTGCACTAAACAGCATTAAATCATACAAAACCTACTCGTCACTAAAGCTTGACAAAACAACTCGCTTACTCTAACCTGGGTTCCAGGCCACAGTAACATAGAGGGCTGTGAAATATCGGATGACTTAACTAAATCGGGAGCGAGGTACGGATTCATAGGTCCTGAACCGTTCATCAAAACTCCTCCATCGATCGTCAAGAGCTGCATTAAAAAATGGAAACACGATACGTTCAAAAATCACTGGAAATCTATTAACCACGCAAGACACTCCAAAAACTGCATAAGTATCAATGATCGTCACTCTAGATTCTTTATTTCACTTAGCAGAAGGAACCTCAGAAGAATGACAGGAATCCTCACTGGACACTGCCTTAACAAACATCTTCACACCATCGGAGTCGGCACCAACCCTCTCTGTGCCAAATGCGGTGAAATAGAATCAGCAAAACACTTCCTTTGTAAATGCCTGGCGTATATATCCGCCAAAACCAAAACCATCGGAGCATTTATATTACCACACAACATTATATGGAGTATTCTGCCGAAGTTCATTTTGGATTACCTTAATCGCACTAATAGAATTTAGGTAATCAATATGCACAACAGGCCCACTGGAGGCTTAGGTGCGACACTTCGGTCCACCCATTCCAATCTAATCTACATGATCTACTTGCATTTTACCTAATTATGAATGAATTGTTCATCATTTCTACATGAAACGCACTCAAACTTTACATTATTTTTACATCAAAAATATAATTTTGTCGAATATAACTTTGAAATTTACATAGTTTCCCGTACCGCCGTTTATATCTCATGTTCCACATAACTTGTCGAACGTGCTAAAAAAAATTTGAAATGCTATTAACAAACGTTATAAAAAACATAATGCGTTCAATTTAACATGAAAAGACGGTTCATAAATCTTACGATACAAGGGGTACCTGCGTAACAAGATGTGAAAGATTCGAAGGTTTTAATTCTCAATAATAGCCCAATTCATATCATATCACCATTAAAGGGATAATTGTGTAATTATCTTCACGGTGTGGTGGTTAGATATCGTTAGTTGTGGTCCCTTGTAATATTGTTCGGTATATCGGTCAACAATCACACCGCAGTTATAAAGATTCGATAGAAAGTTTGGATATAGTAGCTGTATAGTGACCTGTAACTGTGTTGTCATTGATAATGTCGAGTGAAGTGTAAATTAAACTAAAAAAAATTATTGAACATTTTTTGTGGAATAATTGCTGAGTGTACGACCATACGGAATAGTTCTTTTTTATAATTTTGATAAAAACTTTCAGTAAAAATAAAAGTGAAAACTATTACGTTGATTAATGAATGTTATGTACACGATGAATGCATATAAAACAAACCAGACTTAATTTCTCTACGAATTTAAGATGATCGAATGAGAAGAGTTTTTTTGGACCCGTACAAAGTTCAATGCTTTATTGGTTTATTGGTGCGATCGATCGAAGAGTGTGGGGAATGTATTTCTCATCGAATTGGCAAAACATCTGTGTCGGTTGGTAATGTCAATTGTTGCTGCGTTGACTTGAGGAATTCCGACATATTTTTTGAAAGCTAAATTTTTTTAAGGCCCATAACTTGTGTGCTAAGATATAGTCTACATTTAGGCGCGCAAATATTATATTTTCGCTGATATCCGTGGATAAAGACGCAGTTTCAAAAAAGTAAGTCGGCATTTTACTTCCAAAATATGTTGCCTTTTAATAGCAACTAAAGTTATTTTTTGGGATTCAACCTACTCTGAGGACGGTGAAAAAAATCGTTAAATTTACACAAAAACTCGTCGTTCTTTGACTAGGTTCAATCCCAAAAAATAAGTTTAGTTTCTCTTAAAAGACGTCATATGTACTTACTTTTTTGAAATTGCGTCTTTGTCCACAGATATCAGCGAAAGTATATTATTTGAGCGCCTAAATGTAGGCTATATTTTAGCACACCAGTTATGGGCCTTAAGAAGAAGCTAAGTTTCTCCAAAAATTTAAACATGTGAAAATCCAGTCTTTTTGACATTTTCGTACAGGCACTGAATGCTCTTTCGAAATTGTTTTTTACGCTTTCAATTTTTTTATTTGGTCTTGATGAAGGAACTTATATGTAAGATGAAGGGGAACGGGTTAGCTCGGTGGTAACGTACTGGCTTTCCACCAAGAATATCCCGGTTCAATGCTGGTGAGCGAAATTCGGCAAAGGGTTTTTCTTCAACTTGTAGCATGAAAGTATCGTTCCTAAGCATACCCATACCCAAGCTTCAAATTCTGGGTAGGTGTGGTGTTTGGTGTCCACAACGAGCCGTATACAGATGTCATGACGTCACCCATGTACGATGAATTCTGTGTACACATATCTGAGCCTGTCTTAAGGCATAGATATAATTGACACCAGATAAAAATCATATATGGGCAATTCGAGCGTTGGAACGACGTTTTCGTGGAACGGCTACGATGGCTACGATGTAGGCGTGATTCGGAAATCACGTGGAGCATGTGGTCTAATAAACAGATTAATTCTTACCCATACAAATGCCCTAGAAAAAAGATATCTTGGCTGTGTGGGATACACCACATTCACGGGAATAGTAGGCAAGAAGACGTACCTTAGTATGTGCACGCACGATGAGGTTCATTCGTCTAACTGGTTTAACAACTGTGTAATCTGAATGAGAACATATAAATGTGGGAATACGTTATCGTTAACCATTGGAGCGTCTGTGAGGGAGGAGTACCCACAAAGCGTTTCTTCCCGGTGCCCGATGGAAAATGGGCTAGAGAATTGCTAAACATGGACAGGTGTCTCGCATTAAGCGGGTGGTGGGTGCGATCACCTAGCATCTAGCTAAAATAAGACTCACCAATGATCCCCATTGCACCTGTGTCCTCGGCGAGGAGACGGGCTTTCACGTAATATATGAATGTCCAAAGTTTTCCTCACTGAGGCTTAGGATTCTAGGTAGTTATGTGGTCCAACCCGCAGCAGTGCCCAGTATAGGGCCTGCCGATGCCGCTCTGGATAGGTTGGGACTGGGAGGTTTTAGAGATTTACATGATGAACGGGTGACGAAACAAAGGACCACTAGATCTGTGTTTCATGGACCAGAAATGGACCGCCCCAACCTGATAAATCCAAACAAAATGTGGGAATCTAATGCAATGCGGGAATCGAATACAAGACTAGGTGGAATGATAGAAGAGTAACAGGGGAGGAACAAAGGGTCAAAAAGATCTGTGTTCCAAAACCAGAAAATCTACATCTATATGTAAGACAAGAAGAGAATTCAGTTGTTTTTGATTCAAAGTGATGGCTGCAACGATGTGTTACACTGTATGATTCGTTTGACCTAACCGAAATACGACGAATTTTTGTATTGGTTACGCACCTACCTTCCTGAGAGAGTATAAATGCATACTGAGAGGCGTGGATCGGAAGTCACGTTAAGCCGGTTTAGTCCAAATTGATCTTGTTATCCAAGCGTTTAGTGCGACATCGGCTTATGTAAAAGTATACGAAAATTCATTATAAAGTGATTGACATTCAGAGAGAGAGAATCATTTCTCATTTCTCTTTTATCTCGCTACGTGAAGTATTCGCAAGTATTTTTCCGGTGAAATGAGTTAAAACGAAACGTTGCACAATCTTATGATCCTCCTCCTGTATATTATAAATTTCGCCATGAATTTTTTTATAAATTCTCTTGATTTGGAACGACGGTCGAGTTTGAACCTTAATGACCAAGCACTCTTTGCAAATAAGGACGAATGTTAAATTGGAACATTCAAAATCTGGGAGTTCCAATAACATTTTCAATAGTATATTTGCATTTCGAACGATTAACATTGCTGTCTATGGCGTTCCAACTTAAGATCGTTCTAAATCCACATAATTTACTACCTTGAAATAAGCCGACGCACCAATAAAAGTGTGAATCGATAGCATGAACACAATTGGGGAGGTTTGAAAAACAATCGTCATACAAGCCAGTAACAGACTTTCTTACGGGTCCCCTTGCATCTAACTTTTCCTTATGTTCGTAATAAATGTGAGAAGAAACGATATTCATAAAATCATATGTGTTGATATCAACAAAACGCATGTTACAATGATCAAGAAAAACCAATATTTTTGTCATCGACCGATCAAAATTCATCGTGAAATAGGCGCGTATCAACGTTATTTTGACCTAGAAACTTTCACTCAAACTCAAATAAACTGTGGAACGCAGAGGTTGTAATCCCAAAACGTGAATTTTATTAAGCGAAACTCGTTTCGAATATTGACTAGTGAAACATCTTTCTTCATATGATTTTATCGTCGGATAAGGAAACCATATGTACCGAATAACGTTACATAAATTCAAATTTGTGCGAATAAACAGTTGTAATCGGTTGTTTAATTTTTATATTTCATGTTTCCAAGTGTTCTCTTTTCAATCCTTATCGTTGACGCCATTACCGTCCATAAAAAATAATTTAATTAACTTACAACTGAATGCTTTTAATGGCTGATTTACATTTCAGCAAGTGAAAAAAAAACTAGTTTCTAGTCATAGGGTTTTTTTTAATCAAGTGAGAAGTAGTTGGGAATCTGGTATACAACTGTCATCTGACTCGTAATTTATTCTCAAAAGGTTTTTCGTGTCATCTTAAGAGCAGATTGCCTTATAAATAGGTAAAAAACATATTATAAGTGCGATGGGTTAACGTTGTATAACTGTTCTATAAATGTTGTGCGAATGTTGTATTTAAATAATGTTATATCAGTTTTGTCGACCACATAGTCAACAACACCCATGTCATTACATGCTACTGGACTGAAGCAAATAAGTAATGATGCAAAGGGTGCTTCACAGCTTGGACTGGACTAATATTCACCCCCGGTTTTTCTAACATGTCATCTTTGAAACTGAAAACATATCTCATGCTTTATGCACCAGAAAGCCAGAAAGCTTTCACCAGAGCCTTAGAGTTGCATCCAAATAATCAAATTTAATTTCTTTGAAAAATTTTAGTATCTCGCTGATTTGTATATTTTTCATGTCTCCATCTGTTACAACGTTCCTATTGAAGTTCTTTGCTCGTTGTCTAGCTACAGCCGGACAAGGTGTCATAAGATGTAGATGTAGTGGAGTTTCGACTTCTTCTTGACATCTCTCACAAGTGTCCACGTTAGTGATGCCCATTTTATGCAGCTGTCGATTTAGTGCACATTGTGCTGTGATGACTCCGAATGAGCAGCCTCTCTTGATCTGATTAGCAGGTAATTGGAGTTCCATTTACTACGGCCATCAATGATAGTTCTGCTGTGCTTGGCAAGTTTCTCCATAAAATATCATGCTTGCTCTTGAAGACTTCTCTTATCAAATTTCTTTGAGTGCTGTAGGAAAGCCCTTAAGAGGTTTTTTGACCCGTGGAAAAGGGCATTGCTGCCTAATCTAGCGAGTTGGTCAGCTGCCTCATTTCCTTCAATACCACAATGTCCTGGTATCCAGATCAGATTTACTCCATTGTTCACTGATAGTGTGTCCAGGATTTGATAGCATTCTGCAGCTATTTTAGAAGTGAAGCAGTGCCCTTTCATTACTTTAAGACTAGACTGACTGTCCGAGTTCATGTTTATAACTTTTCCTCGGGTCTCCGTCATCGTTAAAATTCTGCACGATCCGCTATTGTTTCGCGCATGTTTCAGCTTGCTTAATAGTCGCATATCTTTTTTTTTATAAGGTGAAGAAAATCTTCATAGACACCCGGTCCTCCTGGACTAAGGTAGTGTTGGATTCCTACCTACCAACTAAAACCTCCCTCCCTACTCTCCACGCTCTCTTCTCCCCGGAACCGCCTCACAGCATTACTTCGGGGAGTGGCTGTGCTTTCGGATCAACTGGCAGTCTTCTTTGATCGTCTCTCCATACGCTTCGCAGCTTCTCCATTATTTTTGCAACTACATTATCCGCTACTTTCCACACCTCCTCATCGCGGCACATCTCCGATATTATGTTTTCCGCATTTACCTCTGACCTACTCACCGTCATCAGCTCATCTCGCTCTTGTTCGAAGCGGGGGAAGACAAATAACACGTGCTCCGCAGTCTCTTCCTACCTCTCGCATGTCGTGCAGAAAGGTGATTCTGAATCCGTCCCACTCTTGCTGCCAATGTCTCAGTGATTCGGCTATTGATTGCGTCCTCACTGTTTTGGTAGTTTGACCCTCCTTTCTCTTCTTTCTATCACATTCGCTGCCTTCTGTCAGCGTTATGCATATGGCCATCGTCCCGGCTATGACACACAACACTTTTAGGGATATCGTTCTCCTTTTACTGCTGCGCGGTCCAAAGCCGTTTGGCATTATTCAGGCCACCGCAGCGGCTCTCATTGCCTTTTCGCATGTGTAGTCCACGTGACTATTAAAATTTCTGCGGTCGTCCAGCATAACTCCAAGGTATTTTAATAGGCGAGTGGATGTGATTTCTTCCCAGTCAATGTTCAAAACGATCCGCTCAGTTTTTTTGCAGTTACTGACTAGCATGATCTTGGTTTTCTGGTGGGCCAGCTTCAGTTTTGCCGTTGTCATCCAGTTTTCGACAATTTCTACCTCCACCTCCATCTTCGACGTTCCGGATACCGTGAGGACCAAGTCGTCGGCAAAAGCAATCGTCTTAGCGCATCTTGACAGTTCCAGTCGCAGCGCTGTTTCATAGTCGCATATCTGTCTAAGGATAGCAATACCTTTGTGTCGGGATTTGTGGAGTAGAATCTTACATATGAGAAGAACAAGACATGAATCATGGGCGCGCGGTAGCGATGCGCTCGTGACGCAAGTCCCCATACGAACAAAAAATTCAAATTTTTTGGCCGGAAATTTTTTTTGGTCGGAAAGTTTTTTGGCCGGAAATTTTTTTCGCTGAAAATTTTTTTCGCCGGAAATGTTTTCTCCAAAATTTGTTTCTTCTTTTCTTCCAAAACTACTGATGTCACAACAAAAACCCTTTTTAAAAGAGAAACATGACGCAAGTCCTCGTCTCTTCTTCCAAAACAGCTGATATCAATTTGGGTGACGATTACAGCTTCGGAACGCAAAAAATTCTTTTGAAATATTTTCATTATCGATTAAAGAAATTTCGATAAAAGAAAGAATTTTTTGCGTTCCGAAGCTGTAAGCGTCACCCAAATTGAAATCAGCTGTTTTGGAAGAAGAAATGAGGACTTGCGTAACGTTTCCCTTTTAAAAAGGGTTTTTGATGTGATACTACTTCACACTCATACCTTATCGGTCGTATAGAAGAGTAGGACGAATCCTACGTTCCTACAGTCTTAGAAAAGTGAAAACCGGCAAGTTTCTGATTTTTCTTACCAGTTTACCATACAAATCAGAGACTTGTCGGTTTTCACTTTTCCGTTCCTGTATGTTCGTGGAGAACAGTTAGATGAATTCATCGTGTGTTTGACCAGCTGGAACTGTTAACAACAAAGCTGCACAGTCTTACGGATCCTTCGCAGTATATTTCTTAATCGGCGTTTTGACTTAACTCCACTTTCGGGTCACCTGCACCCAGTAGATAGTTATTTCATGATTCTGATATTCTGACAAAGATGGTCCTTCGGAGCTGTTCATAAATTTCGTGACGCTTGCTCTGCTATCATATGGAGAAAAAAAATTAGAGAAAATCAGCGAAGATTTTCAACGAATTGCGTCGAAAAAAGTCAAATTAGCGACAAATTAGTTGAAAATAGGCGCTGATTTTCTCTAAGTTTTTTTCCTTATGACGGCAGCGCTATAAAATCCAAAAAGTACATAACTCCAACGTGGTAAAAGATATGTTTATGTCACTCCGGCTACGCCCTATTTGGGGAGTACCCAGAGTTCTGCAAACAGAATTTGTTGTTGTGAATGAGTTAGATGCTGTTCATAAATGAACGGTGTTCTGCACCATCTTTGTCATTCTATTGTTACCACAATGAAAGCACTCAGTTGCTGCAGAACACCCTTCAAATGACGTCACGCTTGCTATTAAATCCACATTGACCTTTTGTTTATAGTACTCCGGCTACCCCCCCCCCCCCCCCAAACACACCCCCTGTTCGGGAGGTAGCCAGAATCCCATAAACAGAATTCGCTGTCCTGCATGAGTTATGACCTTTTTATGGATACTGATTTTTTATAGCAAGCGTGACGTCATTTGCGAATGGCGTCTTATGACCATTTTATGGATACTCATTTTTTATAGCAAGAACGACCCCTTATCATCTAAGTTAAATGACGAATTTAGACAGGTTCGTGGAAGCAATAGGAAGTTGATGATTTTAGAGATCAACGGGAAAGAATCAAAGGATACCACAATATGTTTAAGATCAACCAACTTGAAGTGCACGCGGCCAGTTTCACCTTTAACTTTTCTATTTTTTCGTTTCGTTACGAAATCATTATTAATTTTCTAGCTCTTTTTTTGGCTTATCTCCATAACCTCTTCAAATTTTATAAAGATTTGAGAAAACAAAAATAATTAGTTTCGTCTATTGTTTACTTTACATCTTACAGAGGTTGGCGTTGCATATAGAGGCACGAAAACGAGTGGTTGGCTATGTTAATTTAATGAATACAGCAGAACACATTAAAATAAAGGCAAACAAAGATGACATCAAAATATGATCGAATTAAATCGGAATGTAAGAAAAAAAATATATTGTGGGAAGATCCCGAATTTCAAGCCGTACAAACGTCTGTATTTTACTACCAAACGCCGCCATTCACATTTCAATGGAAACGTTTGGCGGATATTTCCGGCACACCGATGTTTATGAGCGATGGTGAAAATTTCGATATCATTCCTGGGAAAATGGGTAACAATTTGGATTAACTGGGATCAGAACATATGTCACACTTTTATTTTCGTTTAGGCGATCGTTGGCTCGTATCCTGCTTAGGTGTTTTATATTCTTTGAAAAATCTTTTCTACAGAGTGGTGCCGGCTGATCAAAATTTCGAAAATTCGTACGGAGTGTTTCGATTTCGACTTTGGTGGTGTGGTGAATGGGTTGAAGTGTTGGTAGACGACAGACTACCAACGATAAATGGAAAACTAGCATTCCTTCAACCACATAAATCCAATTGCTACTGGGCCTCGTTGTTAGAAAAAGCAATTGCAAAGTAAGTGTAAAATCTACTCCGAAAGCCAAAGGTCAAATTTGCAAAAAAAAAAGTCTCGAAATGTTGAGAAAATTTTCCCAAAATCTTATGAAGTTTTTCTAGATTTGTAAAAGATGTTACTGATTTTTAAGACCTTCGGAAGATTTTCGAAGATTTATAACAGATTTATAAAAGATTTATAAAAGATTTATAAAAGATTTATAAAAGATTTATAAAAGATTTATAAAAGATTTACAAAAGATTTACTAAAGATTTTCAAATTCGCCATTTTTTTAGACTTCATGGATCTTATGAGGCGTTAAAGTATGGTACGAGATCTGATGGCTTGAGTGACCTGACGGGAGGCATTGTTGAAACAATTCCGGTGAAATCGGGAAACGATTCGATAAGACCGGTTATTTTACGTTCAATCCTAGACACCACATGCATCATAACTTGCATAGCAATCAAAGGAAACAGTTCGCAATTTAAATCCCAACCTGAAAAATTACCAAATGGAATCGGAATCGGAGTAAGTTATCGACTATGTTCGCTCGATAAGGTTGAGAATATGATGGGCGATTCTGTACAACTGGTTCGATTGAAAGATCCTCTAGCTTCGGAAACGTTCGGTACGAAAACTGGCTTTAACGGTGAATGGTCGTCTATGTCGAATGCATGGGATAAGGTTTCAATACAAGAACGAGACAGACTGCTGGGCCAATTGGACGTAGGCGAATTTTGGATGTCATTTATGTCGCTCACAGAGACCTTTACAAATTTGGAGTGCATTCATTTGGACACAGACACTGCAAAGGATGAACTGTCTTTGACCGATCGGCCGAGACGATGGTCGATGAAAATGTTTCAGGGTTTTTGGAGAAAAGGTGTTTCGGCGGGTGGTTGTCGAAATCACGATTCGTTTCATATAAATCCGCAGCTGCAACTCTATGTTACGGATAAGGAGGACGTTATTATTGCACTCAATCAGCATACAGCGGTGGAGCCGAAAGTCATTGGATTTACTATGTATAAACTCACCAATGGTAAGTAATTGTCCGTTGGGGTCTCTCAAATTAAAACCAAAATAGATAAAAAGGACGAGACCGTATTAATAGTCATTAGTTGAGAATTATTTACCAAGTCCAAGTATAATTTTATATTTTTATATATTTGAGCATGAAAAACGGTTCTACTTAAAAGCATAAGAGTCTTGTTACTACTTTTTGTTTGAGCGCGGTGTTTTTTATTTACTTGAAGTATATTATACTTAAGGAAGATGTGATGTCTTAATAGTATTTGAGAGAAGTTGGCGCATTAAAGAGCTGGCGCCCGAAAAATGAACGGGCTCGAGAATTGTTTGTGAGTGTAATATCTATCCAGTACTCTCTCTCTCTGTCTCTGTCTCTCTCTCTAATTATTCGTATGTATTCTCAGGGGTGGGTTAGTTTAGAGGAATTGTATAGGCTGTGGTGCTGGATGTCCCGAGTTCAAATCCAGAGGTTGACATTTTTTTCTTTACTTTATAAAAACAAATTTTGTCCCTGGAAACGAATTCGAGCCCTCCGTTTCATTAGGCCACGAATATCTTCACCCACCATTCTCAGAGGTGGATAATACGAATAATTAGAAAGAGATAAAGTATTGGAGACTCTCACAAACGATTCTGGAGCCCGTTCATTTTTCTAAAACAAAGGAATATTGTGCAAGGCTCAAGGCTGTTAATTTGGACGCGCCGATTTTACCTTTTCTTATACACATTTGCAATCGAACGATAATTTTGTTTCTATTTTCTATAGTCAAAAATAAAGTGTCAGAGTCATTGTCTAAGGAATTTTTCAAAAGTCAAGTTAGTTTCATAAATTCGGACTATGGAAACTCAAGGCATGTGAGCTACAGGTGCAATTTAGATGTAGGAAAATACTTACTCATGGCTACAACGTATGAACCGGGAGAAGAATCAGGTGAGTAACCATGTGATTTTTAACTACACCGCTGACCGCTGATATTGTTGGTATGACTCCTAACAGGTTTCACGGTTCGCATCCTCGGAAATTCGTTGAAATTGGCCCAACTAGAAACTCAAACAATGATGCTTTTGGATCCGTTTCCGCCCATCAGTACCATTCGTAATGAATCTGACGCCGTTAAGGAGAAACGATGTCAGTACGAACCAGTGTTCATGCAATTAGCCGACGAAAATAAGTGAGACGTTTTCATTGGAAATTTATTAGAAATTTTGTTTCAAAAAATCCAATTTGTAGAACAATAAATTGCTTCGAACTGCAAGAACTGCTCGAGGCCTGTCTTCCAAACGATTACATCAAAAGTTGTGCTAGTCTGGATATTTGTCGGCAAATTGTGTCGCTCGTCGATGTAAGTAATCCATTTTCGAATAGTAAATTCATGTATGAAGCCTTGCACCACGTCCTCGTTTTACCGTACTCCATGTGAACATTTGTAAGATCGCATCGTATCGCGCGTTATACAGGCTTTTCATATGAAACTGGACACCTTATACGATGCTCTCAATCATTAAATGAAAGTGTGAAAATGACGAACATAGCAGACTGTCCAGTTTCATCCACTAGTTGAATCCCGTAGTCCCCTAAGGGACACCCCCTATTCACTTTTATTTAATAACATTGGGTCGGAGGAGCAATAAGCGAGAACGTGCATAAAGCTGTGATGTAATAAACAGAATTAATTTTTACCCCCGCTAATTATTAGTCTGCGGCGCCTCGAGACCACTGTCAACATGCCCGTCCAAATCTCCATCAATCTACGTTTTTGTGAAGTTTCGTAAAAGATAAAAGTCCCTAGCTTCGTTGTACACCTAGGTTTTAATGACATTTTGTAAAAGGAAAAAGCTCCCTAGTTTTGTTAGCTACTTTCTTAAAGGATCGTCAGATAAAAAATATAAAAATTTCTGATAAAAAATTTAAAATTTCAGATAAAAAATACAGATTTTCAGATAAATTTTGTAAAAGAAAAAATTTCCTTTGTTTTATCTGAAATTTTGTTTTTTTATCTGAAATTTTGAATTATTTTTCTGAATATAATCCCTTCATTAAAGCGCAAAATCCTGGCTTTGTTAGCCACCTAGTCTTCGCAACGCTTCGTAAAAGGTGAAAATCCCTAGCTTCGTTATGCAACTCCCATAACTACCTCATTTTAGAACAATATCACACCCGCGAACATGTTTTCTCGACGTTTTAGACCATTCCCGACAACAATTTTTCAGTCATTTTCCGGCAGTGGAGCTAATTTTGGTCCCTTTGAGCGACCCTAGACACCGAACTCCCCAATCGATTTTCACAAGCCCGATTCCGCTGACTTCGTGATATCGCTACCTTTCATTTGACATCTCACTGACCGTATTCTGACCATTGCCGACCGAGATATAGTCGAAGAAGTGCTCCCGTTCTGGGCTGAATCGCTCAAAAATGCCCTATATCTCGGGAGGATGGAATTTTTTCACACAACATTGTCCACCAGTTTTGTTGACCCGAACCTCCACTAACGATTGGCACTGAAAAAATAACAAAAAATAACATTATTACACACAACAGTAAAACTTCCCTAAGAACAAAGTGACCAACCACCGAAATTTCAGCAGTTTTCACCTCCTACCTCCTACCTCCTCCGGATGAAGTTGGATAAAAAATTTTTCTTCTTAAAAGTTGTAGCCCCGACCGAAGCTCCAACTCGCCAACTGCATCGTCTACCGTCGATCCAAAAAATTTGACCTATTTTGATCAAATTTCTTAACGAAAAGCCTAGGCCTAGGCTCCCTTTCAGCTCTTTAACCAGTTTTGACGTTGTCACAGGCGACGCGAGCGCCTTTATCATCGACTTACTGTCTGAGCAGATGGTCGCTCTGCCACCCGTCATTCCTTCTGGAATTAAATTCATCATTGCCATCAACGTCACAAACGTCTCCGCTTGGAGGACGCTCGCTAACTTTCCCAAATGGAGACTGTCGCAGTTCGCCGGTTCCTGCAAATGGATCCCGGCTCCCGCTCTTTCTTCACTTTTCGACCCATCCGTAATGCTCACCAGTCCATCAGCCGGTAGGCAGGTCGACCAGTTTCCTAGCCAATCCACTCTGTCCGGTAAAACGATCCGGTATCGCCTCACAAAGTCGACCTTTGGAATTATGCGATCTCTGGGCATATCAAAGATCCTGTCGTTGATCACTTTCAGGATCTTTCCATGGCCAGATTCAAAATTCCTCATCCATAGACCATTTTGCTTCAGCCTCCCTGCCGAGGCAAAGGCTCTTGTTTAACGATCGTCTGGATGGGCACACGAGCCTCTGAATTTCATTCAGCTCCTTCCTCGCGCACTCCACGTTGAGCTTAGGTCACCAAACTATGCCGCCATGGCTCAACATGGGTCTGACCACCGTCTCATAGATCCACAATACGGCTCTAGACGGTATTCCCCAGTCCCTTCCAAATGCCTTTCGACAGATCCAGAAAGCGGCCACCGCTTTCTGTGCTTTGTATTTAATATGCTCGATCCAGTTGAGCTTTTAGTCGAGAATAACCCTCTGCCCCAAACCCCGCGATGGGGATATTTCGCCTTACTCCCTTTTTTTATTTTTCCATTATGTTTACGGCATACGACGCACCAGTACAGATAAAAATCTGCCCTACAACGCATGAAAATCCTAGCGACGTTATCAGATGAGAGATTTTCATATATTTTCTCACAAATTCTCGTCGCTCAGTTTTTTATGCGTTGTACTGCCGCTGATGACAAAAATACAACTTCGTTAATATTTCGCCTCCGGATTTTTCGTCCGGATTTTGTCGCCTCCCGAAGCTTTGCGTCCTTTATTAAGGTGAACCGAAAATTACCCAAGAGGCAATATTGAAAAGCCCGTCCGAGACAACGGTGTAACTAGGCTAGGGCCTACCTGAGGGCCTAAGGAGAGAAATCGGCCCCAAATGCCTTTATGAATACTTTTAGGCCTTCAACTTACTTCTCAAATAGAAATTGAATCAAGAAAAGCGAAAAGAACTTACGAACTGACTATTTGCCCCGGGTGATGAAAAGGAAATTGGAGAGAGAATTTTCCTTTTACAAAACGTGATGGAAACAGAGATAGAACCCCCGTTCCGGGGCGAATAGTGAAAAAATACTCCCGGGGCAAATGGCAACTACCTAGAATTTATCTAAAAAAAACACGTAGGGCACTAAAAGACGCGTATTTTTAGGTACTTAGTGAAGTCTCAGGGTCAAAACTCAAAAAGATTTTTTTTATTATCGGTGAAGATTTACTCGAGTTATCGTGTTGATCGACAGACGGACTGACAATAAGTAGAGCTATAGCGTGAAATAAACATTACCTGAGGGAAAATTTACCTGCCACAGGTAAACTTTTTTAATGTTTTAAGAAGCTAATTTGCACGCATCGAGAACGTGGGTTCGGTTGAATTGATGGATTCTCTAGATAGATCAGCTGCGGCTCTATTCTTAATCAAACAACTTCAGGTTACTGATGTCGCTACGAAACAATTGAAGCTGCATCAGGTGTATTTTTTTCATGTAACCCTAGTGAGCTATACTGCAATTAGAGTTAGTTTCCTCTCTAAATTAGAGATGATACTAAAAACAGTTGCACATTGTTACATTTTCTGTCAAGAAACAGTTGACACATCCGACGGGCTCCTGAATTTTACTTGCTAAACTTCTTCCACTCCCTTTCACACTCCTTCACTTTGCTTCGACTTATCTCAGGCTTTACTTTTTACAGAAAAGTGGAATGGGCCGCATAAACTTTTTGCAATTCAAAACATTTATCGTTAACCTGAAAACGTGGCAGGGTGTGTTCAAAATTTATACTAAAGAGAAAAGTGGAATTTTGAGAGCGGAAAGACTTCGAGACGCTTTGTTCGATGTTGGATTTCAGTTGAGCAGTGATATTATGTCCATATTGATGCTGAGATACATGAGAAAGGATGGCACTTTACGAATGGGAGACTTTTGCTCAGCTATTTTACACTTAACAACAGCTTTTGGTGAGAACATTTTGAAACGATTTGCAGGCGATGTTCGTTACAATTTCAATTTTATTTTCAAATACAGAAATATTTCAACGGAAGGATCACGATCAGGACAATTTAATAAAAATCGAAATGGTTGACGTAAGTATTTCTAGTTATTTATTGATGTAACCCAAGAGTGTAATTCTTTTTTCTTATTTCTTTAGTGGATCAAATCAGTACTCCGGTGTTAATTGTGCTGTGAACGTCGATCAATCTATTTATTAAAGTATTCGTAACGGAAAAATGTTAATATATTTGTAAATTTTTTGTTTTTATTACTAAGAAGAACGCATTTGTAAAAATATAACTCGAATCAAATACCTTGCGTATCTATTTTGGTCAAAATCTGCGACTGTAAGCTGCTGGCTCGGCTTGAATTCCTAAAGTATTGTCTCGGTTAGGAGTTCAGCCAAAGAGTTTATATAAACTTTCACCACATCTTGGTCTGGGTGTGAATGACATGAGTATGATGAAATCAAATCGATTTGATTGATGGTACCCCCGGGTAAATCTAAACCGATTTTAGGAAGCTTTTTTGGAACCGTACTACAAGACGTTTTATTGTAACATGGGGTAGGTGGAGGCGAGGGTGAGAGGGATACATTTAACATCGTCTAGTGATGACGAATCAGCGAAAAAAAATGTCCGTTTGTCCGCCCCGTCATTTTTTTTTAAACGGCTACACCGATCACCCTGATCACATCGATTTCCCTGAAAAGTACAGATGTCCCATGATACAAGATCAAAGATGAGCAAAATCGGTCAAGTGGTTCCGGCGATATGGTCTAAAAAAGTGACCATAAACGTGGTTTTTCGAGAGTCGGTGAAACTTTTTCACAAATATCTCAGGAAGTATAGCACGAAAATTCCTCATTTTGCTGTCAAAACTGGGAAAAGTTTTTTAATGGAAATCGGATCAATCAGAGCCTATTTTTAGGAAAATTTCGGGAAATTTCTGGAATTTCAGGAAATTTCGGGAAATTTCAGTAAATTTTGGGAAATTTCAGTAAATTTCGGGAAATTTCAGTTAATTTCGGGAAATTTCAGGAAATTTAGGAATTTTTCGGGAATTTCAAGAAAACACCAGAAATTTTTTGGAAAAGTGAAGGAAGTCAATAGTAACTTTTGTTACAAGAAAACATCATTTAGATGAGCAAGTAAAGCTAATAATATTGATTTGAAGTATTTTTTATGATGAAATAGTTACAAATTTCTAAGCAAAAGACATATTACAAACTAGACGGCTTCATCGCCAACGAGTTCTCACAAAGAGTGTTCTGTTTAAGCTGATCACTGTCGTCATCTCGTCCGTTAGCATGCCAAAGATCGGGTCGAAGAACATCCTGACAATTAAGATCCCACATGACTCTTTGCGCTCATTACAGCTGTTATTAGGCCCATGCTCATTCATGGTTGCGTTGTATGGTGTTCAAGGCTCGAAGTGGAGTGTTCGCGGAAGCTGCCAAGTGAGATTCAGAGACTTGTTTGCATTTGGAATACTGGCGATATGAAGACCACGACCACCTCAGCCATTGAAGCGCTGCTAGCCTTGCCGCCCCTGGATGTAGTAATCAGGGCTAGAACTTTTGCTACCGCTGACAAGCTTTGGATTCCAAATTCGGAGCAAGGTTTCTTCGATATATCGGTACAAAGTCGAAAAAAGTTTTAGAAACTTTGAACTATTTAAAATTAATTTGGGAAAAATAGTCATCGGAAAATGTTTTGGAAAACTTAGATTTTCCTTTAACAGTAACAGAAAGCTTGCACCAAGCCTCAATTTTTTGGGTTTTTCACGATTTTCTCAAAACCCTACAGTGGGATTTTTTGGGACTTTCGGGCTATGGTAGACACCCCTCAGCCCTACCGAATCCTAATATTTGCAAGGTTGAAGGCAAACTTGACCAGCCTATTTGAGATGTATTGGCTGATGGAAACAGAGAAAATCATAATCAATATGTTGACGTGAACAACACAGTCCGCAGTCCTGCGGCTCTAAAGTTCACCGAGTAAACAAGAGCCGACCTTCATGTCACGCATTTAGTTTGTGTTTTTCGCCACTGACAGTAGTGTCGCTCAAGCATTTATATGACGAAGCCGCATTTGAAAGCCATAACCTCAATTAATTGAACAGTTTCTAGATATTATAGATGTGCGCATAAAGATCGATAAGACAAAAATAAAGATCGCATAAAGACCGATGACGACGAATAAATACGTTGAACGTCCAACGAATCATGGGCTAACACAATGGTCAAAATTGAAAAATGGCGAATTATCGATATGGAATCTATTGTGATATCCTTTTGTTCTTTTGACATTTCTACAAATGTAAAGGACAAAGTAGCATTTTGTCTACTGGAGTGCCTGTACAATTCTGCTTTCGAAATCCATTCTTTCTACTTAAAGCCCCACTTAGGTACACACTTTGGACTCTCAACACCGATCCACTCAACCAGTCTTCAGAAAAATGTTCTTGCCGATATATTTTCTATATTTATAATATTTAGGAAAGCTGTTCGGTGGAAGGCCAAAATGATGTGGAAAAGATTTTGCGCTGAAATCGAGCATACACTAGACTACGCTAGAATCCACAAGATTCTAGCGAAGGACGCGAGGCTGGTGCCAGGCTCTCTGATGAGGCCGGACAGCAGTTTCAGAAACAGCGGAGAAGACACTGCTACAGGTGAACAGCACCATGCTAGAGACCCAAGTGACACAAGAAGCAAAGAGAGAGCACCCGGCCCTATGGCTCTGTCTTGTCACATAGATACTATGGAAGATGGAATTCTTCCGTCTATGCTGAAGCAGAGTGACGAGATTTTATTAGAACCGCTATGTAAGATCCTAAGGAGCTCGCTAGCCCTGGGCTACATCCAAATGGCATAGGCAAAAGTCAATGTGATATTTATACCAAAACCTGGGAGGCCCTCGCACTGCGTAGCCAAGGACTTCCAAACGATAAGTCTCACCTCTTTCGTATTAATAACTCTAGAAAAGCTTATAGACTTCTATGCTCTGAAAGAAACGTTGCAGCGATGGTAACGAGGTGGATCAACAGCATGCCAGGAACAAGACTGTGCAGGCAAATGTATCAGATGGCTGTCCACAAGGAGGAATACTCTTTCCGCTGCTCTGGCGCATCGTTGTCGATTGTCTCATAAGGAAATTATATGAATAAGAATTTCTTGCGCAGGGATACTCTGATGACTTGACCGTTTGTTTTCTAGATCTGTGGTAGGGCTTTTGGAAGGGACTAGGATATACCGTCTAGAGCCATTTTGTGGATTGATGAGAAGGTCATCAAACCGATGTTGAGCCATGGATGTGCAGTGTGGTGGCCCAGGCTAGACATCGAGTGTGCGAAGAAAGAGTTTGATGAAATTCAGAGGCTTGTATGCTTCTGCATTACAGGAGCTATGAAGACGACGGCCATAGCGGCCATGGAAGCACTTATCGCGTTACCCTCCATTGAGATAACCATAAAAGCCGAGGCCTTTGCCACCGCAGACAGCCTCACGCAAAATGATCTCTGGATGAGGGTCATCGACTCGGACCACGGAGGAATCAGATAAATGATAAACAGTCAGGTCTTCCGAATACCCAGAGATCGAATGGTACCTACAATCAGCTTCGAGAGGCAATACCAAACTATCATACTGGACAGGACTGACTGACTGGGAAACTGACCGGTTGGCCTTCCCGATGGGGCACAGGTAGGCTTCACTGATGGATCGAAGACTGAGCAGGGATCGGGAGCCGGAGTCTATACACAAGACCCGGAGAACGGATATAGCTTCCACATGGGAAAATTAGCTAGCGTCTTCCAAGCAGAGACGTTTGCCGCGCGATTGAGTTGGTTTCGGAAGGAACAACGGCTAATAGGGCACTAATATGCTCGGACAGCGAGTCGGTGATGAAAGCACTCGCAACACCTGTCACGACGTCCAGATTGAGCTAAAAGCGACTCTAAACCGACTGGGAATGAGTAATCAGATCACAGTAGCTTGGGTCTCAGGGCACAGCGGCATAGTCGGCAATGAGAGGGCAGATGAGTTGGCCAAACAAGGCTTAGCAACCGTTACCGTCGGCCTAGAGCCCTTCATCCAAATACCACACTTCCTGTGTGTTAAAAAGATAAGAGACACGGACGAACGGAATCCGCGTAACGTTGGAGCGCATACGATAGGGGAGTACATTCGAAGCTCTTCTTTCCGGTGCCTGACGAAAGTTGGGCCAAGGAGCTGATTGGAATGGACCGCAATAGCATAAGGAGGATAGTAGAGCTATTGCGGGGCAGTGTGACTTGAACAAGCATTTGGCGAGGATGAAGATCGGAAATTGCAGTTGCGGCTTAGAAGAGGAAACGGGCGTACACCTAATCAGTGAATGTCCGAAGTATACTATACTCTGAGAAGTAGAATACTGGGTGCTC
>WJQU01002546.1:0-86108 GCA_029228625.1 Pseudolycoriella hygida | reverse complement strand
TGTCCTTTCAAGCCAGAAAACGACCGTTTGGCTACGCACACAGTCTAATAGGTATTTTAGGGTCAGAGCTCAGCTTTAATTTTTGAAATTGTTTTTTTCATACACAATCGCAACCGGGGCGTAACCGGTTGAATTGCTTCAAGTGGGGGATCGCCCTTCTCGCCCCAGTGTAGTCGGCGCCTCTGCGTATTAAGCCAAAACATTCATTTTTACTCGCTTTAAAGTTATTTGATGAGCCTTAAGGAATTGAAAAGATTTCATTGGAATAGTTTTTCATCGGCAAAGACTTCAATTCAATTTATTTATCTTCAATAAATAGCTTACAATAAAATAAGTGAGCCCCAGTGTGAAGAGCACTTTGAAGGGGCAGAACATTTTCTATACGTTGTCCACGTAAAACTGTTACATATTACGTTGGAAATTTATCGAGAAATGATAAGAAGTTCTTCGAAAAGCACGGGTCTTATGCGTTCACCACGACGTTCGTAACAAGTCGAATTTCAACCCGGGAGTTGGTTACTTTTTCGTTTCGGGGTCTTAATAAAAGAAAAATGCAAAAAAAATGTCCGTCCGTAAAACTCAACCGATTTTTTTTTCTGAAAGGTAATCGAAAAATATTCTATGGAATTGAATCTGGGTACTGTAGGTCGGCCCAAGTGCCGCTACCTAGGTTTTTGGTCTTTTGTACATAACTCGAGTAAATATTTTCCGATTTTCATAATTTTTTTTTGTTCGAAGGGTCTGGGAATGCCTGACAATTTATAAAAGAAACTTTTTTGATTTTGAGCCTTTGGACTCAGTCATTGCCCTGAAACTGAGTCTCTACTAGGGCCCAACGAGTTTTTCTACATAAATTGTTTAAATCTTATCTGATTTTCAAAATCTTTTTTTTCCTGAAGATAATCGAAAAGTCAAAAGACGATTCTACGCGAAGAAATGTTGATCGGTCAAGCCAACCACAAAGCTGTGGGGCAGTCTGCGAGGTCTGGGTCTTCTTAAATGTTCTGACTACTGTGATATACCTTTCACGCCTGACGAACTCAATGATCATTTCACGCGTGGTGTTTATTCTGATTTCCCATCGTTTATCAATTTGTCGAATTCCCACCACCGGATTAATGTTGACGAGTCGATGCCACTGGGTCGTGAGTTTTCGTTTCGTAATGTTGCACACGTTGAGTATACGTTGCAGGTTCATTCCTATTTAGATGAAATTTAACATGCTAGGCAGTAATGATGCGACCTACGTAATGAGACATTATGGTCCAGTTTATCCAGAATGAACTCTTCTAGGGTATAGCCCTCATTTTTATAAAGAAAAAAAACTATGTCCACACCGCGATTTTAACCCGGCACATCCACATCAGCGTCTTATATGCTAACCATTATCCCACGGATTCACGCAACAAGCAATGATTAGAAATCGAACACTTAGTTGTAAGGGTATAACAAGGCTACTCGATTAAAAAAGATGATAATGTACGAGTAGACATTGTGTGATATAACGTCATTGATTTTGTTTAGAACATAAACAAAATGATTAAATTTTGCCCAAACGGATTTCGGTCAAACATAATGCCAGTGTGTCGTGCGTGATCACAGGATTTCTGTAAAGTACTTATTTTCTCAAACAGTCTAATGTCTCCCGAGGCTTTGAAAACTTTGGATAGAAGGCACGCAACACAAAAAAAATTTAAAAGAAAACTTGCGGCTACAAGGATTTGAACCTAAAATTCTGAAAATAAAACGACTTTATAACACCGCGGTATTGCTCACTGAGCTACATAGGCTGTTCACTTGTCGCATTATTATCTCATCTGGTATACATTGTATGTATTTGTAGAGTTTTTTTGTTTTCAAAATGTTCAACGTTGAATTGCTTTTTTCAACGACCGAGTGCTACTACGTTTAAGAATAGTACAAGTGAGGTCAGCCTGTAACGTAAGGGCGATTACACGATCTCGCCTTCGGGTTAATTTTGCAAACTTCGCCCTTATGTTACCGGCTGTTTACATGATCTCACTTGTAATCTACTATTAATTCAGAGATCTAATTGTCCATGGTGGTAAGGGGCCATTCAAATAGTGCGCTCGCTACTTTGGCGACAGGGGGAGGAAAAAAGTTTGCGCTCCATACATTTTGATCTTTTTTCTATGCATTTTTGCGTGCAAGGGAGGAAGGTAGTCTAAAATCCGTTTTTGTAGCGTACGCACGATTTGAACGGCCACCAATACATTTTTTTTCCTTTGTCTTACCACCAGTAATACATGAGAAATGGCTCTCTCAAAGCAGTTCAATTATATTATATAAAAAATGCGGAGCAATCTTTCGATTATCTTACAAAAAAAAATTTTTTTTCATCTAGAACGATGATCTCGAACTTATCCCTCTAGGGCAAATTTACTTATCTCGGGACTCCACCCAAATGACAATCAAGCCGTGAATTCTACCAAAACCGTTAATCTTTGGACTCCATCCACCCAAATGACAACCGTTAATTTTCCTTTTCTACCCCTTCACCATCTACCCACTCCCTATACTCCTACCTCTTCATCTTTCTTCCCCTCCATTCTTTTCTTCACCGTTATGCACATATACAACCCCTAGTCCAAGAATATGGCTTTTCCGTGGGAAAGAGAACGTTAGAACAGTAGCGCGCGTAAGATAGTTCACCCTCCTAAAGCCATAGAACGCATTCGGTCTGAAAAATCAACACTTCATATCGTCCCTGATGATGGTCCGGAAGAAGTTTGTTTCGCTCTATTTCAGTGAATAGAGTTGAACTTTTGTGATTTTTCAGACTAGCGGGCCGAAACGGAAGTCTTTAGGTGGTATAGTGAGGTTACAAATTGATTTTTAGGAACTTTAGGAGATGGTAGGCTTGATTACAACATGTTAGACTATACCACCCCTGGAACTTTTCAACTTTTCAGGCTAAAGAAAAGGTAGTAGGAGTGATTTTTACGTGTGGCATGATGAACTACACATCGAAATAACAATATTGGCAAGAGATGCACCTCAATCAAAGTAAAAACAAAAACAGAGTGATTAACTGGCTGTTGCTATTCTATTTATCGAACGCCATCTAATTTCTAATTTCTTAATTACTTATTCACATATACAAAATTTCTCCTCTCTCATAATCTCCTTTGTGCTGTCATTCGTGCCATTACTATCTTATAAAAGCTGCTTAAGTCCAGAAAATTTGCCATTAAATCTTATCTTTTAATTCTTTCGCACAAAAAATTCACAAAATGGATTCAAGAGAGAAAAGTACCTGCTTGAAGTGTCTAAGAAATTTTTACATTGCGATGAACATAATTTTTGTGGTGTTATCCGTGATATTTATTCTCCTTTTTATAATTCATCCGACTCTAATGGTGCACAAAGAAGAGGACGCGAAAATCACTAACAAAGAAGGTAAGCAAAACTCATGTTTTTTTTAGCTATCAACATTTCTGTTGTTGATACTTTTAACCTTATTATGATGTAAAGAAATTCATATAAAACAATAATGTTCTTTCGCCTTTCGTTGTTGGTTTACGAACGTTACCACTTTACATACCAAAACGTATAAAAATAGCGCATAGCATCTGTTGCTAAGTTTCTATCGTTAGTAACATAAATTTGTTGATTCACGTGAAGAAGTGTGAAAAGTGTTCTCTTGATGGTGTCTGGCCGCTTCGGCAAAGTTATGCTTACGTGTTTTTTGTATATTTCTTGTTTTGTTTTTACTGCGATGTTTGAGAGCAAATAGAGACGTTATAATAAACAATTCGGATATTTATTTTAAATTTTGTTTGACTTTTTTCCCTTTATTTTGGCAATTTCGAAGGCAAAACAAATAGTATATGCAAGGGACCCGTACGCATCAGAATAGTTGTGGGGAAGAGAATATATCAAACTAAATTTTAAGTATGTGCAATGACGTCCACATTAACTTGGATTGGAAATTGCCAATAGTTATTTTCATGAAGGGGAGAAAATGGAAAATTGCTTAACAAGGTTGACGTCTGTGGCCAAAGCAGAGAAAATTGCAACTTGAGTAAAGTTTGTGGCCCTTGCAGAGAAAATTGCAACTCGAGTGAAATGCGGCCCTCGCTACGCTCTGGCCACAAACTTCACTCTCGTTGCAATTTTCTCTGCAAGGGCCACAAACTTTACTCAAGTTGCAATTTTCTCTGCGAGGGCTACATACTTCAACCGAGTTAAGAATTTTCTATATTTACCCGAGTTATGAATTGAACTTTTCACATTTGTTAGGGGAAAATTCATATTTTCTCCCGAAAAAGATGCACTATTACAATTATTGCAGATAACTTAACACATTTAAGCATACAAAAGACGAGTTTCACAGAAAAAATAGAGAGTAACTCAAAAACACATTCGACTGTGTTGTTTTTCCGAACTCTTATATCTCGAAAAATATTTGCCAAATTAGCAAATGAATTAGAGTAATTTTGTGATCCTAAACTATATGCTGGCATTTTGTTTAGCTCGTATCCGTCGAGTCGAAAATTAATTATTTTTTGTTTACTTCCTTCATCGCGAAAAAATTCATATGAACAGATCGGCCATAATACTTTTTGTCAAGTATATTTATTTTCTCACCTCAAATGTGGTGCCAAAATTTACTTTTCAACCCGCTAAAAACTACCCATGCAAAATTCAATTTTCGCACCTCATTTGAGGTGAGAAAATATCAATTTTCGCCTAACAAATGTGAAAAAGGGTTTTTCCGAAGAATTGCATGTCGTTGGCCCCCCCCCCCCATTTCTGTGCTGCCCAAGCCAATCTCAGAATCGATAGAACTAATTACGTGCTGACGAATATTGTCGGTTTTAATTTTTGTGCTGGTCAGGGGGCCGAGCACAAAATTGCCAAACTTTGCATGCATGTCATTTTCATGAATTTTGTATGGGAGCCCCCTGACGCAAACATTTTATCAAATAAATCCTTAGCTCATAATTTCGGCGGCTGTACTAACTGAACTGCTCCTTTCATTTATCACTTTAAATAAGTTTATAAAAAAATTGGTGCATTTTTTAGGCATGTCGTAGAACAATTTTTTGTTTAAAATAATATTTTACGTCACTTTTGTCGAAATAGCCATGGTCCATTGTTGCTTTGACCTATCGCTACATCCAATTTGATATACCGCCTCTGCAGTGCACTCTTAAATGTTTCTTGCTAAAAATTTCTTCATAGATTTAACCTTAAATTTAGACTTACTGATTTAGACTATAAGTGGGTAAAAGCCGTTGGTTAAACAAAAAAACTAACATTAGCCCCTCTTTTTTTGTGTTTTTCCTTTCAAAAACCGATGATTTTGTAACATTTTTTATCACAGCACGTTCTAAACTCTTACTGCGGATGATATTAGTATCCTTCTACCTTCCAATTAGTGCCTTCGCCCTTTTCGCACTCTTCAGGGATCATATCAAATTCCTGTGGTTTTCATTTGCATTGGATGTCGTTTTCACAATTGGAATGTTCATATTTGGCACCCACTGGATGGAGCTGATTCCTGCATTGGCATACGGGTGCGTCTTTGGGTATTACGTGCAAACATTAGCAAAGTTCCAGAAATCGCTCAGATTCGACAGAAATTTAGGATTAAGTAAAATATAGCATTAGATGACAAGATTTAAATTGATTGACAGAAAATTTACCAAGCATTGCCCTAGGAAATAACAAGTCAATTCTAATATTGTTAGTAGAATTTAATGAAAAGTTTTAGTGAAGTAGACTCTTCAGGGAGAAACTAAACGCCTTATACTAACACAATTTATTGGCGCTTTAAATAATTTGAATGGAAATGGAAAACATTCAAACATTTCGGGGAGAGAAAAGAAGAATTTCGATTTCTTCCCCTTAGATGTTAATCTGTATGGGTATGGGTAGTTGCTTGGACGATTCACTTTGGACTATTTTTTGTAATAATTCAATGTGCCAACATATCCATACTGCTAAGCGAAACGACCTCTAAATCAAAAACCGAATACAAGGACTACAATAGACCGCGTATACATTTTTTCAGTTAATTATACTTTAGTATTTTATTTAAAAAAAACTAAGCTCAATTCGCATATAGTGTAGAACGATTCTTTATTCCAAATACATTTATCAACTTTTAATTTTACTATTTTAACTGATTTCAAACGTTTCGCATATTTGCAAAAATTTACATGTAAAATCTGTTCTGCAAGATGACGAATGTAACTACAGTCGTGTGCTTATAAATTTACGTTATTTCTTTACTTCTCAGCTGCTGACCAGCTGGCAGTATTGTAAAGTCATCTTCAAGACTTTCTTGTCAAAATGTACGTACTCTATTATTGTTTATTTCGTATCTTGAGCATATCAGTAGGATGTAAGAAAAGTTAAGTATAGAGGAAACAACTATTAAAGTAGCTATTTCAATGTATAGCAAGAGGTTTTATTGTCAGTAAATACATGCATTGTACGAACAATAGAGTCGCAAAAAGACATAATCCGGATGAAGACACGATCCGAATGTACAAAATCCGGACGGAGGAATAATCAGGTTTTTTGAGTAATAACTAGTAATAATGCACTGTTATAATATGGAAGTGTCAAATAGTTAGTTGTGGATGCAATGCCACAATTTGCTGCGACAAGCTCATCAAGGAAAAACTCTCTCTATTGAAATACACTCAGAATAATTTTGTAGTCGCGCCGCCGCAAGCCAGGCACATAAAACCAAGAGGCGCGGCAACCCCTTAAGGGTGTGCCCTAATCTAGTGACTTGATCAGGTCGTTGAGCATATTAAAATCTGCGTTGAATGACCATTTGACCGTTTAAGAGATCGCGTTATGAAGTGGTTCCCGTAAAACTGTATTTGCCACCTAATTGGTCACGACAAGTTATGATCATTTTGGTGAAATGAACATTTTTATACTTCTACCTCTCCCGGTAGAGGAGCGTCAAGATTTTATTAATAATTTCCTCTTTCATTTCTTTGATCATACTCGAAATTTCCAATTGAACTTTCTTCTCTTTTTCCCAATTTGGCATTGAAATCGCCAACTGGGTACTGAAACTTTGATCTCTTCTAGGGCTTTTGAAACGTCTTCGTAGAGCATTTCTTTGTCATCGTGATCGTGGCACATATAGATTTATCAGTTCGTGCGATCATGTCAATGATCTTGGAACACAGATCTTGCGATCCTTTGTTCCCAACCCAATCATCATTTAAATCATGCAGACCGTCCTATTGACTCCAAGAATCTGTCCAAAATACCAGGTCCAAGTTGGACAACGTCTAATGTCTAACGTCTAAGTCTCAGTTGAAAGAAATTGGAGCATTCGCATATCACGTGTATACCCGTTTCTTCTTCTGATTCGCACGCGCATCTGGAAGTTGCCGAAAGCCTCATCTTTTTCGTGTGTCCGTTTAGCCCGCAGTGTCCAGTAATCGCTCCGACAACCCTCCTAATGTGAGTCCTGCCCATCTCTATTAGACCCTTGGTTCTTTCCAAATTGGGTTTCGGGAAGATTTGTATGAACGCTTCTATTCCAGTACTCCGCATGCCTTTGCATCACCCAATCTCTCCGTGATTTCAAACAGATTGATCGAGCAATCGGCAGATACGGTTCAGGGCCGTTCTCGACAGCCATAGCACCCGCCTTGGCTAGCTCGTCCGCCCTCTCATTTCCTTCCACTCTCGAGTGTCCGGGTACCCGGATATTCTGACCTATCAAGTCCAGTAAAGCCTTACACTCTTTCACAAGTTTGGAAGTAGTAACTGGTGAAACCAGTGCTTTGATCATCTCCTTACTGTCTGAACATATAAGGATCTGGTTTCCTTGCTCGCCCTCTGACAGTGCTTCGCGCTCGCAAACACCCATCTGGGAATTGATTTCCTTCCCCCAGGCGTACACCCCAGCACCCGCTCCAACAGATGTTTTCGATCCATCTGTAAATTCTACCACGCAGTCACCAGGTAGGCCAGCAGGCCAGCTATCTAGCCACTCTTGCCTTGTGAAGTCAATTCTTGGCGTCATCTCGTCTCTTGGCATACCAAAAATCGGGTCAGAGATCATTCTTATAATTTTCGCATGTCCACTTTAGTTAAGATTTCATATACCGTTTTGCGCCAGCCTGTCTGCGGCAGCAAAAGCTCTAGCTCTGATTATCACCTCTAGCGGCAGCAGAGCAAGTAGCGCTTGGCGGCGGTTGCTGTTGTCTTCATAGCACCAGTTATGCAAATGCAAACTAGCCCCTGAATTTCCCTTTACGCCCACATTCAACCTCGAATCTAAGCCACCATATCATACAACCGTGGCTAAGCCTGGGCCTAATTACAGCCTCGTACAACCACAGAATTCCCTTCGCCTTCAGGCCCCAGTTCCTCTCGAAGGAGTTTCTGCATAGCCAAAAAGCCGCTTGAAACTTCGGTGCTTTATCCAGTGTAGCTTGCTGTCAAGCGTCACTCCCAGGTATTTTACCTCTGAAGTCAGTTCCTTGGTCTCGTTAAAGAGCGCCTAAGCTTGAATTACATTTAAACTACACATCGCATTTATGTGATGTGAGTTATGTTATTCGACCAACTTTTACTGACTAGCAGTCCTACGGCACGCATTAGCGCTTGGTTATCATTATCTCTATAGTACAAAGTGTTTCCAGATTTCAGTTTCAAGCATTCTTCACCCAGTTCTAATATAGCAATAATAGTTCGGTGTGACAACCTGTCATAACCCAGGGATTCTTAGCGCCCTCTGTTTGCCGTCTTGTCTGACGGTTGTCGAAGGCAGGGATCACCGAGCGACTGGGAATTGAGGGCCGTTTTCGTTTGATTGTATATTTCATGTTGTGGGCTTTTTTAGCCATTAAAACACCACGCTAGCCATTGCGGGTTGGTGAGTGATAGTAATCCTTCTAACAAGAACTGTGCTTTCTACCATTGTCTCTTGCTGTTGAGATCATCCGCCACCAGGCTGAGTTGGCCCCCTCAACCTTATGCTAAGTGACTCACATCACTACGCCAGGGTTGGTTACCTGATCGTTTATATGGGTTGCTCACCATATTTCACCAATTATTGTTCGTACAAAGCATTTGACAGTGTAACAGAACAATACCGTTAGCTATTCATTGAAATACATAATACATAACGCAATTTAATGACAATAAACGCAAAATAGCTTGTCGTTACATAATGTCTTTCTTTGTCATTCATCAGTTTATTTAAAAATCTGATAAACCTTTTTGATATAATGTTCGATTTTCATATACAAATTTAATAGTATATTATGCTACTAGGGCTATAATATTATATTCAGTATATGGTAAGTGTTGAATATCCGAACGCTTAAGCCGAGTATCTTCAACCATTCGATATAATGAATTAGTAGATTTTGCACCTGCAGGAAATTTTTTTATCTTCGAGGGTGCATATCAGAACCTATTATTTGGGAACAAATTCCCAAAATTCACTAAACTTTCCCAAAATTTCCCAAAAATATCCCAAATAATAATTTAATAGCAAACTGTATGATGAAGGGCATCTCTTTCCAGACAAGTTGAAACTTCGAAATTTTGGATTGTCTGCTCAGCTAAATTTTTATTTTTAAATTTCAATCTTCATTAGGCTCCAATACCTTCATTTTGGCACTAATTTGCATTTTCTGCGAAGTGTAATGGCTGAGATATGCACTAGGGCTGCTCTCGTAAAGGGGTAGACAAAGGTTTCTCGTATGGGATAATGTATCACTATGGCATTGTTTTCAACCGGTTATGAGCGTTGTGAAATCGAAATTTCCCAAAATTTCCCGAAAAAGTATAAAACAATTCTCAAATAATAGGCTCTGGTGCATATGCTATTTTATTCACTGAAGCAACAAATCAACAACAACAAAGTTTGACACCAACAACAACAATAATTAATGTATTATTCAGCGACCTACGGAAGCACTGCCTTTAAATTAGATATTGAAATTTACATGTTTGTTGAATGTAAACAGCCATTACTAAACAGGTCTGAGTGTAGTTTGTCGATGAATATCGGACTAACAACGCAATAACGTAGTATCAAGACTGGAATAAGCTCAACTTTTTCTTTGTAAAATGCATACTAAAATGCAAACGTACGCTTTTCCTCCAATGTTAAAAAAAATTCTTATATATGACTTTTTTTACGATGCCCTCCATCTGTGCTTTGCTGCCAATTATGATCTCTCCCACATTTCCTTCATCCTGAGATATCCTCTAGTTGTCCTCTCTTCTGTTTGCTTGTTCACGGTTTCTCTATTGTTGCGTTTGAATTTATACAAATTTTGTGGCCTTGTATTTTAGATTTAACATTAGATTATAAATGTGAAATATTTAAAATGTATACATTGTAACATGTACCCAATTTTACGAAAAAATCGATATATTTTTGTTGTATATGTTAAATAGAGAACAAAATTTACTCAAAATAAATGTACTACGTTTATTTCTTGTGTTTCACTACCTTGGCTCCGCAAAGCAAACATCTATTTTAGTTTTCCTCAACGCAAGGCTTAACGTTTGGGTTGGTATCACAGCAGTACTAACAGAGAAACAACAATATTTGATGCTCTTGTTGTAAAAGTCTGCAGAAACCGTTGTTTGTCCGTCTTCTTAGAAGTACTCATAACCTAATGCACTTCTTTAATTTCTCTTTTATCGCTCTTTTCACTTATTCGCTTGTATTTTCTCATGTAAATCCGGTTTTTCGTTGGAAAGAGTTAAAATGAAACGTTGCACATCTTATGATTCTCTTCCTGTACAAAAGAAAAAAAAATTCCATTTTACTCCTTCTTTTTAACAACGGCCTGCCGCCCTTGTAATCTCGCACAGTATGACAGACATGTATACGCGGTGCAAAATATCTGTTCTCACATCCTTTCTTCAACTCAAGAGGTCGCGCATCCAAGTTCTAATCGCGATTTAGCAGCGAATGGGTTGGATTTACGGACGGATCGAAGATGATTAAAGGAACTGGTGTATATCACCCAGGAACAGATATCGGCACTATGATTCATCTTCCAGGCGGAAACATCAGCGAAAACTTTTAAGGTGCTCGTGAATTTCTGCCAGAAGGACTGGAAGAGTTATATGCACGGATAGCGATAAAAACTTAAATATCACCCGATCTGACTTCCAAGCTTGGGAAAGAATGTAAGGAATACCCGAATCAGTTAGGTTGGAGGAATCTGGTCAAACTGGTTTGAGTACCCGGACATTCAGGAGTAGATGTCAATGATAAAGCTGATGAGGTGGCTAGAACCGGCTCAACGGCTATCACATTTGGACCGGAACCACACATCCCTATGCCGAGCACACTTTATACGAAAATGATAAAGGACTGGCGGAACACAGTAAGAGCTGGCCGACGGTCGTATGGGACGGATTTAGGGGTAAAATTGATTTTTTTTTTTGTTGAAGATAGATGTTTCGTGTTTCGCCGGAAATTTTTTTTGTCGGAAATTTTCGCCGAAATTTTTTTTTGCTGAAAATTTTTTTCGCCGGAAAATTTTGCCGAAAATTTTTTTTCGCTGAAAATGTGTTTTCACTGAAAAATTTTTTTCGTGAAAATATTTTCGCTGAAAATTTTTTTTGCTGAAAATTTTTTTCGTCGAAACTTTTTTCGCCGAACTTTTTTTCGCCGAAACTTTTTTCGCTGAAAATTTGTTTTTCGCTGAAAATTTTTTCGTCGAAATTTTTTTTCGCTGAAAATTTTTTTCAAAATTTTTTTCGCTAAAAATTTTCGCCTAAATTTTTTTACGCTGAAAAATTTTTTTTTCACTGGAAATTTTTTCTCCAAAATTTGTTTTCTCTTTTCTTCCAAAACTACTGATATCACAACAAAAACCCTTTTTAAAAGGGAAACGTGTCGCAAAAATATGCGTCACAAATCTGCAATCGATTGAATTTTTCTTCAGAAAACTGTGCAGATACTTTTAAAGATTAGGCAAAGATTCCATGAAGTAAACAATTATCTGAAGAGATTTTGCAGATTAGCTTTTATAAAAAAAACTGTATAGACTCAACAAAGTTTAAAAGCAAAGTGCTGTCTGGGTTATTTGTAACATTTTTTATTCTGAAAAACACTGATGTCAATGTTAACTTCATTTCCTTCTAACAAATCCAAAAAAAAAATTAACTTATAAACTTATTAGTTCCCATTTTGCCACTGAATTAATGTCTTGGCGCTCGACTGTACGGACATCGACCAACGGATCGATTTGGCAAGATGCTACGCCAAAAGTTCCCAATAAAGATGTGAGCGTTTTGTGGATGTGAGACATAATTTACGTGTGGCGTAATTCTTAAAACTTCTTCTTGTGACAAGCACTTAAGTTTCACCGAAATTCTCGTACACTTAATACCGTAATTGCCAGCCCAATATTGTGTGTCTTTTCCACAAATCAAAATGGCCAAAGACTCAATGTCGTCGAAACGTTGAAATTCATCAATGACATTCAAAGCGCATGTTGTCTGCATCCAATTTTCACCCGGTGGAATTATAGTGTCGAACATGTTGAATGAAAGCGCCGTGCCGTTTTTGTCCAGAAGACACAAAACAACACAGAAACATCCACCGCAATCGAATCTGGTGCCAATCCTAGAAATCAGAATTTCAGCTTACCAAGTGAATTTGCGTTCACTCGCACTGAAGAAGAAGCGGTTAGTTTCGGTGGATGAACTTTTTTTTTTAATTTCTTTAGATTCCGTGTTTCTACTGAAAGTCACTCCCTCAACCCTTGCCGCAAAGGAACTTCTGCCACCCGTCCTCACCACTTCTTCTATAGCGAGTGCATTACAATACAATGGACGGCTTTTTACATTTGAGTTGCAGTAAACTGAAATGGCATTATTGTTCGCATGATTTCTTTGGTTAATCCTACGTCCTTTAAATTCAATTTCTGTTGCAAGACGCCCCAGTCGTACGAGTACACGAATGCACTGTCATTCTCACCCATAAATTCTGCATCGGTTGGAACAGGATCGATACCTATAGGTGGTGATTCAACAATAATTCTGTCAGCGCCGTCTTGTAATTTTTGCCAATAGTCAAATTGAGCTGGAGAGAAACGCAATTTCATGAAACGATCTCATTTGAATGAATTTCATGAAGCGTACAATGACCAGAATGATTTCGAATGAAATTTCGTTGAAAAATTCTCTCATTACACACTGCATAGAAAACGATCCAAGATCTTTTGTGCTCCTTAATTCGACTTGGTATCGACTTCCAATCGATTCCATTTCTTTCGCATACAATCTTCCAAAATGTTCGTCGTTGGATTATATCTCGCCACACTTGACAAACCTGCAATGAGTGAGTTCACAAATGATGAGTAATAAATCGACAATATAACTTTGCGAAATTCCAATTTGATGTATGTACCTCACGTAATTTTAGAATTTCATTCACTTGTACTGAAGCTAGTATATTTTCCAACGCAAGGTCTGGTAAAATTATACCGCTAAGTTCGAAACCATTCCAATCGGCAATCGACATTATGCAAAATTGAGATTAAAGTCCCTTTTGCGTTTTCTTGTTTGACTCTCTTTTTTAAAAATGTTTTGTTTGTTTTTAGAGTGTTGAAAACTTTATACAAAAAGCACACACATTCACAAAATGTCATCGACGAAGTATTTTTTGAGTACGCGATGTGAACGCATTCTTGCCTTGAGTATTATGTTTTTGAATTCAGACGAATTATTGGACCCGTATGAAGTACAAAGGTCCTATACGTTTACTACAAACAATTTTATTGTAACATGCGGTAGATCGAGGTGGGAGGGGGAGGGATGCATCTATTATCATCTAAATATGACGAATCAGCAATAAAAAAAATGTGCGTCTGTCCGTCCGTCCGTCTGTCGTCCGTCTGTCCGGCCGTCTGTCCGTCTCCACTTTTTTTTTTTCAAACCGCTCAACCGATCAGCCTAAACTATTTTTTTCCTGAAAGGTACATGCCTCTCATGATTCAAGTTCGAAGATGAGCAAAATCGATGAAGTGGTTCCGGAGATATGGTCGAGGAAGTGACCAAAAACATGAAAACAGCAGATGACATGACATGAAGACAAGACATGAAAACAAAAACAGCAGATCCCAAATATGCGAGCGGCACCACGCCCAGTAAACAAAGTGGGGAGCCTATATAATGACATGTAGAAAAGCTGAAAATTGGTCAGAATTCAATGGTGGTATATGATATTCCTTGCTCAGGCGAAAGAAAGGGGTATCTAGGACAAACGTCCTGGAATCTGGATGATCGTTGCGGCCCACCAGGAGGCCACTCCCGCTTCCTGAAAAACATCAAAAAGAACCCAAAAGCAACGGCGCTGGTTCACCATGTCTCCACAACACGACACCAATTCAACTTTGATGACAAACGCATTCTTAAAAAAGTTCGACATAAAGGGTTGCTAAAAATTCATGAAACAAATCAAATTCTGCTTCATGAAAAGTATGCGATCAATTTTAAGCGAGACGCTGAACACGTAACACCTCCCCTATGACACTCCATACAAAAAAGCGGTCGTGCGATCAGCGCCGCCGGGTTGACGTTTGAAAAAATTAAAAGTTTTATATTGTGATTTATGCAAACTGTGCCAACTTCACGTCTGTCATGTTTCAAACAAAATTGACAGAATGGCGCTTTTGAAAATTTGATTGACAAACGTTACTAACTTCACTAAAACATTTTTTTGACAAACAAATGTCAAACGGGTTGAGAAATTTGAAAAAAAATGAGGTAATAGTTTCAATAAGATTTATATGGAAGTGTCATACCCCTGGGGGTATGACACTCTGCGGTGACATGACGGGTTGTTTTGTGGCGAAAGTTTATTTGCCGTCTAATATCAATCAGACTTACGTTATAAGGTTGTAAGCCACATAATTTGCTGTCACGTTTTATCGCGCAAATGTCAGATTTAAAACTGAGACAAGAAATATGTGGCTTAGAACCTTATAGCCGTTAGTGCCGTTAGCGTAAAAGTGCCGTAATTGCTTGTTTTTGTTTGTTGGTTAATGAGGCATAGATAAGAAGGGCGGAAAATTTGAAATCTAAAATATGCTAAATTTCGAACATTGGATTTTTTCATCATCAGGCTACACATAGGAAAATATAAAAAATAATTTGTGTTAACTTGTGGGGTTCTTTGAATTGATTAATCGTTTTTTTATAGCTTCGGAGAATTCAAAATAAAAAATTAAACTAAAAATTGTTTCACATCACAGATGACGCAGCTACGCTCCAGAGCTATTCAAAAAATATTTGTTTTGTAACATCCTGCAAATATTTTGGCATGTCTCTGGCAATGCAACGTTTCACCACGAAGTGCATGCCAGTTGTCATACCCCTATCTAAAACTTATGAGTCTGTTCTGTTCCATTCTGCGCATCGGTTGCCTAAAAACTGACTGTGCGTGTGTGTTGTATACCAAAGACCACAGTCATCTGGTAATATTGCTGCTGTCAAAACAATAAAAACATACACCACAAACATTGAGAGAAAAATGTCCGTTGAAGATCAAATTCAGTACAATTTTGGAGCAAACGGAAAGTGCTCCATATGTCAACTGCCTGATATCGATTCGTTAAACTACGGAGAAATTCATGGCAGGAAAGAACTCACGGTGCATTTGTTTTGCTTGGTACTTGTTTATTTATTTCTTTGAGTTCGTATCACCTAGACTTTTTTCGTTTGAACAGTACTTTTCGACTCATTTACCACAACGCGGACAAGATAGTGCAGGCATTTGTGGATTTGAGTTTCGAGACATTAGGAAATTAATGCAAAATTTTGAGTTCGTAGTACGTACTGACTTTGATTCAAGGAACATAATTTATAAACTATGACACGGGCTCGTCCTTTCAGAAATGTTGTTATTGTGGAATAGGCTCAGCTACAACATTTTGTCATTTTCCGGGTTGTGGTCGAGTGTTTCACCAAGTGTGTGGATTTAAGGCAAACGCTAGATTCGAATATTTGGAATCATTTCGATCCTTTTGCGACGATCACAACAGCATTGAAAATGGTACGTACGGGTGTGAGAAAGATTTTCCATCGTGAGAAATTATTTCAGTTTCTGCTTTAGAAAATTTAGAATATCCGGAGGTAAATGGATGCTGGATTTGTTATGAAGCGCTGGGAGACTATCATCCGGTGAGTGAATTTAAGAAATTATACGATTCAAAGTCGTCAGTTCTTCGCGGACAGCGGTTATAAATGGAAATGATTATAGGGTGAGGGATACACGATTGATATCGTTGGCAGAAATATTCTACCGTGCACCATATCCACAGCAGAACCAGAAAAATCCTGAAACTACTTTCTCCAAAACGTAATTCTCACCAACTATGCCTTTGGAAGCAACTTTCTAACTGCCATTGTTCTAAAGATATAGGTCATCCCGCCTAATTCTAGAAGCGGCCGTAGCCCAGTATTGGGCCATTTTCGATAATTTCGAACGTGTTCTCTAAAAAAATTGTCTCTACAACTTCATATTGCATAGTTGAGCAAATGTAGACGAGAAACCATCGGCTATGACTATGAAACTCAATTTCGTCCATTCCATTGGTCCCTGTGCACAGATCACTGAAACAATTTCCACAAAAAAATCGCAGTTTTCTGAGATCAAATGATTTCATTTGACATCAAGTGAACAATTTCTGTCCCTCGACAATTCATGTTTTTGGTCACTTTTTCGACCATATCTCCGGAACCACTTGAACAATTTGCTCATCTTTGAACTTGAACCATGTACATTTCAGGGAACTAAAACGTTAGGGTGATCAGTTGAGTCGTTTAAAAAAAATAGGAGACTGACGCAAGACCGGGCATTTGTATACCTGTACGAAGTACAGATGTCCTACACGTTTATTACAAACAACAACACATGCACAACATAACTACACAAAAATGACGTCACACAAATTTTGTCACACATCACGTCATAGAAGTGACGTTACAAATGTAACGCTACAAATATGTCGTCACAAAAATGACGACACAAAAATGACGTCACAAATATCACCAAAAGTTACGACGTCATAGAGATTGTTTCGTTTGACTCTTCAACAATACATTATCGCTACTTTTCTATAGCCATATCAATGGCTTATATTTGATTTTCACCCTTCCTGCCCGTCCGTTCGTCTGTGCAGTACACCTAGGTGCACCACACTGCACCTAGCTGTGCCTCAATGCACCTCACTGCACCTAGCTGCGACTCACTGCACTTTTTTTTTAAGGGTGAGAAAATCTTCATAGACAACCGGTCCTCCTGGACCAAGGTAGTGTTGGATTCCATTTTTCAAAGACCTACCAACTATGTCCTCCTTCCTTACTCTCCATGTTCTCTACTCTCCGGAACCGCCTCACAGCAGCCCTTTGCAGCTTCCCCATTATTTTTGCAACTACAACACCCGCTACGTTCCACACCTCCTTATCGCGGCACATCTTCGATATTAGGTTTTGGACGTTTACATCTGACCTACTCACAGTCATCAGCTCACCTCGCTCTTGTTCGAAGCGGGGCAGGCAAATAGTACGTGCTCCGCGGTCGAAAAAGTGACCAAAAACATGGTTTTTCTAAGGTCGGTGAAACTTTTCCGACAATATCTCAGCAAGTATAGCACGGAAATTGTCCATTTATCAAAATCATTCGTCTTTGATATTCTTTGAAATTCTTATAGTTATAAAAGAGCTCAAAACATTGGATTGCTTGCCCATTTCTATATTTAGATATGTTCGAGTCTTTTTGCAATATCTATTCTGTTAGCCACATCTATTCTGATACGTACGGGTCTTTGCTTGAGTTTGTTATTGCTGTTTCGTCACCTCTAAACGATAAAAGATTTGTCTCACCAACTTCCGCTTCGAGTTACGTCATGTTACAATGAAATTGTTTTTAGTAAACGTATAGGACCTTTGTACTTCGTACGGGTCCAAAAACTTAATTTCTGATTGACGGATTGATCCTACAAGATACATGCTGCTGTTCTTTCAATTCATAGTTAGAGTTAGTGGTGCTCAAAAATTGTACCGACTTTACCGACATCAGAAAAGCTTATCTAACATCTAACACGGATAGTCATCGACTACCTATAAATTTGAATTTAACTGACAAATATTTCTTTAGGTCACAACTGTTCCATCTTGTTGTGGTCTTTGGTTCCACCAACAATGCCTTAGAAAATACGCCATCAACGCTGGTTACTCTTTCATGTGTCCCTTATGTAGAAACAAGGACTTTGGAGATTTTGCTCGTCGTCATGGCATCTACGTACCTGAATAGTAAGACCGAATAATTTTTGATTAATTCATCGACCGACTTCATGCTGATAAATTTTCAGTGAAGCGTTGTGGGAAAAAACACACGACTACAGTGATATCGAACGGTTCTACACAAAATGCGATGCTGAAAGTTGTGTTTGTCCCAAAGGTAGGATGTTCTCCAACAGAAAATGGCAGTTGCAACTTTGCTCCTGTTGCGGATCTTTTGGTTTTCATAGACTATGCAGAGCTGTCGGTGAACGAGACGATGTCATCATTTGCAACATTTGCATAAATGTAGTAAAACCGAGATGCGTGAGCCCATTGCTTGCTGTGGATGACACGATTGCTTCTGAACAAAATCTTCAGATCAAGCCGATAGAGTTGGACAACGGACTTTCAACACTAGAGAGAAATATTTCGTCGATGAACTATGTGCCGGAAACTTTAGAAGAAAAGCGTCGCAGGGAAAAAGCTGAACGACCTCTAAGGGATCAAATGAGAGACTTCCGCATCAGTCTCTGGTTTAGAGATTACAAACGATATGCAACCATTTGATTTTTATGTAACGAGAACTCTGTGCCTACATTTATAATATAACGAGTCTTTTACGCAAATGTATACTTTTGTTACAGTTAGGTTGTTCAACTTTCAAGAAGTTTGAAACATTCTTCTTTACGTCAATTTGATACCAGCAAGTGAAGCTGACGTCATTGAATTAGCACTTTTCTGATGAGGCAAACTTCCCAGTGCTCCAGTTGTATCACATTTATTGTGTATTAAAAAGGAAGTTGAGGTTAAAGAAAAAATCTTCCACAGAAATCGAGACATTACGGAATTAAGCATCGCCTTGCTGAATCACTTCGAGCGAAAGGATTCACATGCTTTATTAATTATTTATTTTTATTTAAAACATCAGTCACAGCGTCCTTCGCTTTGTTGGCTAAGTTATCGATAAACTTGTCGGTGTTTTGATGATACTTTTGGAATTGTGGACGGATAATACGGCTATAAATGATGATCGATCCATTGTTTTCAATTGGAAGAATACACCAAATGAAGAAAACACACTTTAGTAAAAAGCAAAATGGAATAAAGTTGGTCAAAAATAGCGAGAAAAATTCAATAACTGAGAAGACTGCGTATAAAACCCAGTATGTTAACCACTTGGTATCATCCATTTTGTCGTGACTTTCGATAGCTCGTATTGAAATGTAGGCTGGATATGCCACACTGATTGCATTACATAAAAGTTGAGCAGCATAACCGAACACCAAGTACAATACACAACCAACGGTGCCACCTATAACCACAGGGAACGCCAGTTTTTTGTTCAGCAAAATCCAATGGGCTGGTCCAGGGCTTCGTATTATCGTGTAATGAATAATTCAATGATTCCTTTATCTCTTCGAATTTTTGTGCCATTTCTTGATGATTTGAATCAAAGGGAAGCTGTTAGTATGACTGATTCACGTTTTAAAGGCATCCGGACAAAACGACCCCTGGACAAAAAAAACCGAACAAAATAACCCTGACAAAATAACCACCGGACAAAATAACCCCCGGACAAAATAACCCCCGGACAAAAAACCCATCATTTGTTGAGAGAGCGATCGAAATTACAACCTTCCTGAAGTTATGGTGTACGCCATTAATCCGGACACCAAAAATCCCAACACCAAAAATCCGGACACCAAAAATCCTGACAGAAAATCCGGACAACCAAAAATCCGGATGACCAAAAATCCGATAACTAAAAATCCAGACGACCAAAAATCCGGATGACCAATAATCCTGATGACTAATATCCAGATGACTAAAAATCCGGATTATAACAAGCAAGGCGCCGCGCCGCAGGCCTGAACTTTATGGGAAAATAAAAAAGCGTGGGTCTTGGGACGGCAGCCCCGGCAATGGGGGCTCAAGGGCGTATCGCCCCCTTGCGGGGTCTAAGAGGCGGAGCCCCTAGCGGAGTTTGGGGCAGAGCCCCATGCTTGTAAGGCCGCATGCAGGGCGTATTGTAGCTCGCCGCAGGCGCGGGGGTTTAGGCGGCAGAACCCCCTACATCATAAAAATAACATATGGAAACCATGCTTTGTACGAAATTTGTCCGGATTCTTTTTTAACATTACATTACTTCTTGAAACCAGACAAAATAACCCCTGGGGTGTTATTTCGTCCGGGGTTATATTGTCCGGGATATTTCGTCCGGGGTTTTATTTGACACACAAAGCCGATCGTTCGGAGATAGAATTCGGGTTTAAACCCGACAATAAGGTACGAAGTGAGTAATGATGTTACGGTGAAAAAAAAACATCTACAAAAAGTGCATTCCGTTTTATCAGGAAAAATACATGCAGACCTTTGATGTTCGGAATTGGTCAGTTCGCGGATTATGGTTTGGCAGTCGGGGGCCTTTGGACCTAGCGTGATAGAATTTTTTAAAAAATTTAAAGTAGACGTGTCAGAGCTTAGGAAGCTATCTGAGGAAATTATGATAAAGACTGTGCATATAATTAATAATCATATTTATAATTGACGATAGGTTGACGAAAAAGGAAGCGACAAAATTGACGAAAATCACCTCAACTTTTTGTTTGTAAGAAGATTGTCCTGTGATAGATTAGTATGCCGTGTATCGAGCAACTTGTAATTAAGCGGCACACATTATGTTAAATAAATGTTTTCAATGAAAAAGCAGTTTTCTATAATTCAAATAAATTAGACAAATTAACGTCGAAGATGATAGTTTATGAAAGTATGCACAAAGCCAAGTTGAACATAAGTCGATGCAAAAATTGTGGATCAAAAAGTCATCTCCAAGACGCATGTCTAGATGAACAACAAGGCGAACGAAGTTTTAAATGCAATGGTTTTCGTCACATTTCCCGAGATTGTACAGTAAAGTAATCCGGAGGATCAGTAAATATGAAGGCGAAATCGATCAACTGTGTAACGAAGCCTGATTTTGGAGACAGTTTACCGTTGGTTAAGCTCGGACTTTTCGGTCTGGGAAAGTTTTCATTAGTGGAAAGTGAGGACTAATTAACATTCGGGGACAAATGTCTTTTTAAGGAGGAGAGTGCGGGAAAGGCACAGGGTATCGGCGTAGTCGGCAAAGTTGATAAATGTATTCTTTTCCGTTTTACAGAATTGTATCGAGTAAAGTTCAACACGATTCTATTCTTGTTTGATACGTCGATACGTTGACATCATAATTATTATTTGGAATTGAATTTTTTATACGAGGACTAGTCAAATTGAACGCTTGTTGTTTGTTTTAAATTGTACCAAAAATTTTTATTTCTAACCGACCGGTTTCATTCGCAATGCGAACATTATCAAGGTTCTTATGTGACTAAAGAAACAGGTGAAATTAGCGAGGAAATTAGATTAAATTAAAATTAGAAGAAAGGTCCAACTACTACATAGATAACAAAAGTAAGGAACAAACTTGGACCTTAAGGTCAATTCACAGAAACCAAGACACATATTTACATAATTAAGAGGAAAACCTTTTTCAAAGGTTGTCTCGCAACATATGTCCGCTCAATTTTACTCACAATCGTAAAAGATATCGTTCGCACTCGAATTTGGCATGTCTTCGGTCAAGTCAATTATATTGTCATCTACCTTTCTCTTCAACTCAAACAGATCAAGCAATGGGGGTTTTATATTGCCATCGTCAATGTTTAGGAGGTTTTCGTGCTTATGTCTCTTAATATGAATTGCTTCATAGTACTCTATTTTCCAGAGCTGGCTTACGGGTTGAACCAGCCTCAGGTCAATTATGTCAATTTTATGGTTGGCACTAAAAATATGTTTTCCGACTGCCGTATTCGTTTTCCAATTAGCTGACTTCACATGCTCATTAAATCTGATAAACAACTTCCTGATCGTCATACCATAATAATACCTCCCGCAGCAACCACATTGAATTCTATAGATTCCTGATTTGTACAGGGGCGTGTCTTTTGTCGTTCCTAAAAGTGCTCGCAATGATCCTTCATTCCTATGAACTAATTCAATGTCAAATTGGTTGTATATCTGTTTCAGGAACTTCGTCACTCTCGGATAATATCTTACGCTTATCCGTTTCGGTTGGTCTCTAGGTTCATTGTAAAAGGTTGACATTTCAGATGTTTCTTATGTTTATTAATAATACTCAAAATGGTGAATTCCTTATACCCGTTCACAACACCAATCTCTACTATTTTTTGGGTCTCTTTTTCTATTTTAGGCTCACTCAGGGGGATGCTCATTTACGTAAACTATGAACTAGCACAAAATTCATTCAATAAATTGTACATTTTAGTTCGTAAATCATACAAAGTGCTCGAATAGAGCCTCGTAAGGGACTCCGTTAAGGAGATTAATCTGATACGTTCACTAGGAATAGGCACTCAAAATAACAAACTGATACGTTCACTGGGAACGTGCACTTAAAACAAATTTGACTGTAATGGTCACATGTTTATCTAGGCTGGTAGCGGTACGTTGCCTTTCCTAACTTTTGTTCCCATCGTTTTCTTTGATTTTCAAGGATATTCTTTGTCGATTTCTGCGGATTTTTTAGCATTTTCACACGATTTTTAGAAATTTCTTTGGGTTTCAATGATTTTCTTTTATTTTCAAGGATTTCTTTTAATTTCCAAGGATTCGCAAAAGGATTTTCTACGTTATCTGCCCCTCGATTTTCAAGGCCTGATAACCAAAAATCTAGAGATTTATGCAGCCGAAAAAATATTATTTTCAGCATTTTACTTTAACTGACACGCTGAAAATTAACCAATCTGAGCGCTTCATGATGCGTTAGCCCGATTACCGAAAAATTGATTCCTGTTTAAGATTTATAAAATCAACATGACACTAGGCATAATGTATTTTCCTTGAAAAATATTTTCTGATCGATGTCCCAGATAATCACTCAATGGGCCTGATCCACCCAAAAGGTGGGACCTAGTTTCTTTCTATTTTTAAGAATTGTGTGGTAAGTAGTTTTACGTAGAAATGTCTTTGACGTCAAAGCTGTAGATATAAGAATTCAAGAATAGTTGTGAATATTTATTGATAAGATTTGTTTGACTGCAAAGTCATCAGTGAATGAATGATTTTTTTTACCTTTGTTGTACGATTAGTGTACATTGCCGTTTTTGTTAGTTTTCAAAAAAAAATTGGGTCTACGAAGTATACGAGGCGTTTGATTGCAATGTTTGTAAGCAGCAGAAAGAAACAGGTTGATATTGTATGCTACCTTTCAGAAGTGTTTTGAAAATGTTGCTTTGAAACTTTTTTTTTGAAATAAAACTTATTTACTTTGTGGATCAGTACGAAGTACAAAGGTCACGTTTACTAAACATTATTTTATTGTAACATGGGGTAGATCGGGCAGGAGTAGGGGGGATACATTTATTATCGACCACCACAAAAATCGGTCAAGTTGTCCCGGAGATAAGACATGTGAAGGGACCCGTACGTATCAGAATAGATGTGGCAAAAAGAATCGATCGTATCTAAGTAAATATTGCATAACTCTGAAGTGTATGAAATGACGTCCACATTAAATAGGATTGGAAATTGCCGAAAGGGCAACATTGAAAAACCCGTCCGAAGAAAGGGTGTAAAAGTCTCTCCAAGTATTCAAGAAACCCCCAAAATAAAAAAAAAATTAAAGATTTTTTAAAAACATGTACAAACTTCAAAAAATGTTATTTCTACTACGGCCGATCGTAGAACCGAACTAGAGCACTTAGAAGAGGCCTCTGACCCATACTTTAATTGACAAAAAAGTTTGTCATTGACACCGATCTTTTATCACTTATAGTTCTCAAAATGTTTGAATTTTTCGAAAATATATTGTCTAGATCGATCCACCCCAAACATAAGAGGCCATATTGGGAGGCATCATGACATGCGCCTCGACGAAACCAACAACTTTCCCTTTGACAACGATCTTCTATCTCTTATTCCAAAATATTTGAATTTTTCCAAAATAAATTGCCTAGGGCGATCCACCCTAACATTAGCGGCTAAATTGGCAGGCATTACGACATGCGCCACACCTAAACCAACAACTTTGTCTTTGACACCGATCTTCTACCTCTTATCGTTCTCAAGATGTTTGAATTTTTCGAAAATATGTTGTCTATATCGATCTATCGGCCATATTGTCAGGCACCACGATATGCACCACATCGAAACCAACAACTTTGCCTTTGACACCGATCTTGTATCTCTTATTGTTTTCAAAATATTTTAGTTTTTCCTAAATAAATGGCCTAGATCGATCCACCCTTACATTAGCGGCCATGTTGGCAGGAAGCGAAAAAAAATTTACAGCGAAAAAAATTTTCAACGAAAAAAATTTCCGACCAAAAAAAATTTTCAGCGAAAAACAATGTCGACGAAAAAAAAAAAATTCAGCAAAAAAAAATTTTGGCGAAAAAAATTTCAGCGAAAAAACGTCGCAGAAAAAAAAATTTCGGCAAAAAAGATTTCAGCGACAAAAATTTCCGTTGAAAATTTCCGGCGAAAAAAAGATTTCGGCTAAAAAAATTTCAGGCGATAAAAAATTTCCTTTGACACGAAACATATCTTCAACAAAAAAAAAATTTAAAAAAAAATCAATTTTTCCCCTAAATCCGTCCCATCTCCGTCGGCCATTTTGTTGGTCACCCTGACACACTGCACACTCAACCCAATAACGTTTCCGGGGCATGTACCAGACATTAAAAACGTAACAATTTTAGAAGTGGAACATAATTTTACCAAACGCAGAGTCTTAGAATTCTTAGAATCTTCACACATTTTGACGAGACCTAACACGATGAATTTCTTTGGTTTCTATAAAAGAGCACATTTTGTATAGAAAACCACTGGACCGATTTTAATTGAGTTAAATGTGGATTTCAATCAACATTTTACGTATAGAATCCTAAAAACTAGGTCTACTTTGCCTTTGACACCGATCTTCTCCCTCTAACAGTTATCAAAATATTTGAATTTTTCCAAAATATTTCGTCGAGATAGATCCACCCTAATAGTAGGGCACTAGTCAGTCCGCTTCTCTAAGGCTCTAGCCAGGCCCAGCAACCACAGTAAAAAAAAATGTCTTCCATAAATTGTTAGGCATTCCCAGACCTTTCGATTAAGTTTTTTTTTTTTTGAAAATCGGGTGAGATTTACTCGTGTAATGTACAAAAAACACGTTAGGCCCTAGCAGAGACTCATTTTTAGTACTTAAGCTAAGTCCAAGGCCTCAAGACCAAAAAAGTTTCTTCCATGTCGAGACCTTTTAAACAAAAAAAAGTTTTTGAAAATCGGAAGCGATTTACTCGAGTTATGTACAAAAGACCAAAAACCACTTAAACGGCCCTAGCTCGGCGGCCCTTGAGTAGACAGTGCCCAGATTCAATCCCATAGAAGCTTTTTCGATTACCTCTCAGGGAAAAATGTTATTGAAAATCGGTCAAGTTTTACTCGAGTTATGGTATTGACAGACGGATAAAATTTTTTTTGCACATTCGGTATCTAAGGACCATGAAACGAAAAAGTAACCAACTCTGTGGTAAACGCAATAGACCCTTTTTCGAAGAACTTCGTTCTTCGTGCGGGTCTAAAAATATGGTCTCAAATCAGAAATATTTTTCTTTGCTTCTTTCCTTCAAATTTTACAAAAACTAATTTTAGAACCGACCAAGAAGTTCACAATGTGTAGCTTCCGCTGTTGAGTAACATGAGTAACATGCACTATACATAGATGGTACTTGTGAGCATAACGAAGAGCGTTTTGGAAAATAGAGTTTTCGAAAATGAAATCAGCGAAAGTGGCACCGGTATATCGACGGTAAAGCGCTTTTAATCATATAAGACTACGAGTATGATGAAGCAAAATCAACATTGAATTACAACTAAACGCTTTTAAATGGCCTTTTAACGGGGATTGTATTCAAATGATGTACTCTCGGCAGGTGGTAAATTAAAAGGGTGCGAATGGAAAAAAGTAGGAGTTATGGTAGGAGATTATTATGTTATTGGGCTTCTGAGGCCTGTTTATTGATCCATGAAAAAGTTATTAAATAATAAATATCTGAAAAGCAGCACGAAGCCCCGAAATGCAAATAAAAATAGCGGAGTAGGTAGCAGTCCCAGCTGTAGGTAAAAATATCCGCTCTTTGGAGAGAGAGAGAGAGAGAAATTGCTCTCAGTATTCTCCAACATAATCTTAGCGGATTATTCGTTTGACTTTGATTCAGAGCTTGTGATATTGGAAGTAAAGTGCCTGCCTAAACGCAATACATGCTCCATACATTTCGCTAAACAGACCATGCAAACAGAACTTACGCGACCACTGATTAAATAAGTTCATACACTTGCGCAGTGTATCAGATAACATCGAAAACTGAATACAGAAAGTATAACTTTTATTTTACTCTCTTTCGTTTCAGTTCATTGCCATTCTCAGTGTCGCGCGGTGATCGAAAAAGAAAAACTCATAACCGTTTATCGTATACCAAAGAGCTTAATGGTTGGAAAAATTAAATTTAAAACATTTGTTTCTTTAAATCCCGGTTTTTAACACGTCACACAATGTTTTATCATCAATAAATATGTTGAAAGTGTTACGAACATCTAAGGAACAGCACTAACGGTATTTGCAAAGAAAATTTTATCCAATTTTTGTTACATTTCTTTTAAATATCTTTTTCATCACTTCGTTCGTGTGTTATATCAAAATAAGGATAAAATGTCCGTCTCCCCTATTTTTGCTCTGTCTTTGTTTGGTAAACGGTGATTTGCTTTCATCTGTGTGTTTGTGTAGTAGGCAAGAGGTAAACGGAAAATGTGGAAAAGTGTGTGCTTCGATTGTGTAATTGTTACGAAGGGATAAAATACAATCTGATCATCGAATATGCATCCTAAATAGGACAACTGGTACCGACTGCCGAGCAGCACTTATGCTTTTGTTTTGATGTTTTTATGGAGTGGAGTATGTAATGTTTAGTATACACTTCGATGGAATGTTGATTTCCATTCGCTGAAAATTCAAAAACGCAGTGTATAAAACACATACATTCCCTTAAAAATTTTATTGTACAGTTCGATTTTGCATTTGTTTATTATGGTTTGATTGAAACAATCAGTCTCTAACACGTTTTTACCATATTTATTTACAAACGAGCGTAGAATTGTGATAAGAACTTTCCCATTGAAATAAATTATGACTAAGAACATGCGGTAGAATAGTGTTCGACTTTATACCATAGACTTATGTTGTCATCGTTGTTGTTATCGTTTTTAAACCCGTTTGAAGCACCCCGGTGTTGGTTGCGTATGAGTTTTGAGGTCTAATTAAAAGAAATATCCAAAAAATGGCACGATTTGCAAGACCACACTCATACCTTGAGCGTAACGTAATTTATGACGTCAAATTCTAAATATTAGATACCCGAATACCCGATCAAATCAAGTACCCATTGGAACAGATCAGATCCGGTAAGTCCTTGATTACATAGTATCAATGGTCTCAGATCACGGCAGAACAGATCAGGTCGAAAAAAATCAGATCATTCATCTATATTCCTCGCGATGGAGGTACGTAGACTTCACAGGCTTCGGGTATACTTAGGTTTTTAGACCGGCACGAAGTACAAAGGTCCTATACGTTTACTACAACAATTTTATTGTAACATGGGGTAGATCGAGGTGGTAGTTGGGGGATGCATCTATTGTCGTCTAGAGATGACGAATCAGCAATAAAAAAATGTCCGTCTGCCTATCTGCCGTCTCCACTTTTTCTTTCAAACTCCTCAATCGATTAAAAATTCGTCACAAATGCCGGACCCACCACTATAATAATTTTCTTGCGCTTTCATACGCAAAAATTTGATTTCCTGTACAAAAATACGCCATACATTGTGAAAGCTGAAAGAACAGAAAAACTATAACACTGGGGGGCTCCGGCAAAGCTGTAAGCGTCACTCCGATTGATATCAGTTTTTTTGGAAGAAAGGACAAGGACTTGCGTCACGTTTCCCTTTTAAAAAGGGTTTTTGTGGAGACATCACTAATTTTGGAAGAAAAGAGGAAACAAATTTTGGAGAAAAAATTTCCGGCGAAAAAAAATTTTAGGCGAAAAAGTTTCGGCGAAAAAATTTCCGCCGAAAAAGTATTCCGATGAAAAAAAATTTCCGACGAAAAAAATTTCCGGCATAAAAAATTTCCGGCGAAAAAAATTTCCGGGAAAAAAGTTTACGGCTAAAAAAATTTCCAGCGAAAAAATGTATCCCCTCAACTTCCTCTACAACATATCAAAAGTTTTTTTTGGCCACCCTGCAAAAACCTTTTTGAGGTCCCTGCAAAATTTCAAGAAAAGTTATCGAGCCGTTTTCGAGCACGAGCCAAAAAAGTTGGTTTTCATACAAATGGCTCTGGAACTAACTAACCCACTAACTAACCCACTAACTAACTCACTAACTAGTAACTAACTAACATAGGATGTTTCCATTAACTTCGGCTTCTATGAAATAGCACATTTTATATGGAAAATGACGATTTTCTAAAGGTCATATTTTCGGATCCACTGGACCGATTTTAAGGAGTAAAATGACGATTTCAATCAAAATTTTACGTAGAATCCGAAAAACTAGGTCTCAAGGGGTACGACACAAGGGAAAAAAGTCAAAACTTAGCTGTATATATGGTTCCGAAGTCTACGAAAAAAAAATTTCTTAATTTTTTGATTGTATGGGGACTTGCCTCACAGGTGCATCGCTACCGCGCGCCCATGATTTTAGAAAACACATGTTTTAGGGTTTTTGGGAAAAATATTCAAATCGCGGGATAATGCAACTTCTAGAATTGGAAGTGATGACACGTGTCTATAAATTTACGGCAGTTTGAAGTTTGCTTCTTAAGGCAAACTCGGTGAGAATTACATTTTAGAGAAAATAGCTTCAGGATTTCTTGAATAAACTACGTTGGTCCTCTTTTTGATATGGTGCAGGGGAGAACACTTAGGCCATCGAAATCAGTGGTCTCAGACGTACTTCGGTAGGGCCTTTGACATTATCTCGGGTAATTTATATGGATATTTGAAATTATTATAGCTGTAAAAGAGCACGCGTCGAGAGTTCGATTCTTTTTGCAACATCTATTCTGATTGCCACATCTATTCTGATACGTACGGGTCTTTTGCTATGTTTTTTATTAAACTAGTAACGTCCGGTGCATATAGTGCAAGTAGAAGAAGAGGAATTAATATTCGTCGAAAAATGTGAGTAGTTAATAGTTTGAATCGAAATCTTTCCGTCGTCAAAATTTTTCCAATTACTCCCAGTACTCCCTTTCCCTCACGTACTCTTTTTTTCTCTTACACCCCTTTCTCTCGCAATCTCGTCTCTCGTCTTTCCTTCGAACTCCCAACTGTCATTCCTGTTCTCCGACATACCACACAACATAGACAACAACTTTCCTTTTACAAACTTCTACCTACAACCAATAATTTTTTAAAAGAAATCTATTTTTTTACCAAAAAAAACATTTTATACGATAATTGAAAAAAATCAATGAAATATTACTTACCGTTCGTTGACATCAAGTGCATTATTGAATGATGCAACATATAACACAGCATGTGTGTGTGACACACATTGCGTGTTGAATAACTTCCCCCCAAGATCAAACTTTCAAGTGGAGAAAATGCAAATTGATTCGTAAACGATAATATGGGAAATCTGTCGAAAGTTTAACCAAAAACACTATACAGTATATTCAGTCGCTAACAAAAATCACATATTTATATAGGACCTAATAGCATAGTCCGAAAACCGTAATAATTTTGCCTTTAAGTACGCACTCCTGGCAATTTAATTTTGTACTCGAAACCCGTATGGAGGAAAATCTTTTATGCATACAGCTAATCACACCAAGACGTCTTTGTTGGTTTTAAGAATCAAACCACACGCTACCTTAACACCGAAAACGATAAAACTGCCTCCCCATTTATTAAGTAGCGGTATCTACTTTATGTTAATGTTCGTGTCGTCTGTGTACAGAATCAGACTGGGTGAATTCTAACCGTAAGACATGAAAACTATTTACTAATCGTTTGCGAAAATGTCGACAAAAATTACAGTAAATTTATTTCGAATCGACGAAGAAACCGAATTAAATTGACGAAACAACAGAAAAATTAATTTGACAAGAAATGTTACTCTACCGCTACTTTCTTATATCATTACACTAATGGTTTACTTACTGTCGTAAAAAATTTTACCCTAACGATTACAACATGGAAATTAGTTCGAAGCAAATATTGAATTTTGTAAGTTCGTGATTTTAGGCTAATACTCTTGAGACCTATACGGAGCATATACGGGGCTTATGAGTTTTCTATCACGTAACCAGTCGAATTTGAATCCGAGAGTAGGAAGAGTATCGTCGATTATGGATGAAAGATGCCGAATCTGCAAAATATGTGTCCGGCCTTCTGTCTGACCGTCAGCAGGATAACTCGAGTATTGTTAGAAGTTGATTTTCCCTGAAATGTTGAGTTTGAAAATGGGCATTTTTTGGGACAAGAGGTTGTTTATAAATTATGTGCAGCGAGAGAATATTAGACGAGCAAAGTAATAAGTTAACAAGCTATAAGTTATAACTTTAGGTTACGAGCTATGAGTTATAATTTATAAGTTACAAGTTTACTGATCGGGATAAGTACTGATTAGTTTCAAAACTGATCCGTATCAGTACTGATCAGTTTCAAAACTGATCCGGATTAGTACAGGTTAGTTTAAAAACTGATCCGGATCAGTACTGATCAGTTTAAAAACTGATCCGGATCAATAATGATCAGTTTCAAGTTGATATATATCAGTACTGATCAGTTTCAAAACTGATCCGGATAAGTTATGATCAGTCTTAAAACTGATTCATATCATTACTGATCAGTTTCAAAACTACTAATCCTAATCAGTTTTGAAACTGATTAGTTCTGATGCGGATCAATTTTGGAACTGATCAGTAGTGGTCTGGATCAATTACAATACTGATCTAGGTTATAAACTTAAAATGTTAACTTATAACGTAAACTTGTAACTTATAACATTTAACTCAAAACAAATAGCTATATGTATGTTATAAATTTGGCTATAGGTGGCTTTGCCCAAACTCTCTATTGAGACCATACTCACTTAAAATAACGAATTTTTTTCTACTCCATTATTAGGAGCCCCCTATAGACTGCTCGTTAATTCTTATATATGCTTTTAGTGGTAAATTCATGGTACAAATTAACGAGAATCCACCCTATTTGTAATATGTGAAGGTGATCCCAATTTATCATTTCCTCTTATTTTAGTAGCTTCAAAGGAAAGAAAAATATTTACAATTTCATAATTTTAACCCCAAAACGGACCATTATTACCCCGCCATCAATCGATTGCGATATTGTGACCTTGTCGTGCGAAATTTCACAACCCGTAAACGAAGGAAAAAAATTTTCTTTACACTCTTCCTCTTACGTTTACCTACCTAACCCATTTGTGTTGACGTATTGTAATTTCGTTAATATAAATCCCTACCCCAGTGACCTGACAACCTGACAACCGCGATAAGGAAATGTAATATACTGTTGCGGTGGACTTACTTCCGGTTAAGAGAAATTTGTTTTTATAAGGGTCGCATTGCATGCATGTGATTATTTCTACTATATGTTTCTACTATATATGATAATGAAAAATTTAAGTTAATGTGAAAGTCTGCTCGAAATTGTGTCAATAACTGAAATAACGAAATGAAAGCTTACAGGCATGGTGAACCAGAGCGGAGATAATTTAATTTTCGAGAGTTAATAATTATTTTAGTGAAAGAGGGTAAATGAAAAATTGCAATTTATTATTTACAGATGCCTGGATTAATTGTGTTCCGCAGGCGATGGTCTGCTGGCAGTGATGACTTAGTTGTACCCGGTGCATTTTTGTTCCTTTTTCATTTAATATGGTGAGTTGTTACCCCTCAAACCTAGTAAATTACACAGCGATATTAAAGTCACCCGAATTCTTCTTCTAGGATATCGATTCTCCTAACATCTGTAGCACTGATACACTTTGATACCTCAGTATACTCAATCGAATTGCTGTGGTATTATAAGTTGGTATACATTGGAATTCTGTTCGGTAAGTTGGGTTCATTAATTACGTGCTTCTCAAACTGTTCGTTTGTTTCACGTCTTATCGCAACCGAACCATAAGTCACTAATTTAAATAATTCAATATGTACCTTGCCATACGTTCAAATAACATGAAAACTATTTAGGTGCTGGAACGCTTATACGTTTCTGTCTGTGTTGATAAAATAAATTACACATTTAATTTAATTTTACGCGAAAAAGTTTTCTTTCAAAACTTTATGGCCGACTACGAAGCTTCTTGTTCCTCGGTAAAAAATGTAAAAATAAATCGAAGAAGTTTTTTGCCCTCTCGTTATCATGGGCGCATGATAGCGATGCGCCCGTGACGCAGGTCCACGTACGAATAAAAAAATAAGAAAATTTTTTTTTCGTAGACTGCGGTGCGGAACCATAATATACAGCTAAGTTTTGACTTCCCCCCTTGCGTCGTACCCCCGGAAAATATTTTTTCCGGATTCTACGAAAAATTCTAGGGTGTAATGTGTATGATAGTACATTTTGTATGAGACAAGGTTAGGTGTTCGAGATAGAGGTCTGGTGTCAAAGTGCAAATTGTTACGTTGGGTGTGTAGTGTATCTGGATGACCGCGAAAATGGCGGAAAATAGGCGGCGGTTCAAAACGAAACTTTTGATATGTTGTAGAGTAAGTTGAAGGGATCATTTCCGCCCATGAAATTAATAGCCGCCGCGCTTCAGTTTGACGGCGGCTCAAAAAAAACTTTGATAGAGTAAGTTTAGCGGATCATTTTCGCCCATGCGCCCACTGCGCTTCGGTTTGGCGGCGGCGGCTCAAAAAATCTTTTGATATGCTGTAGAGGAAGTTAAGGGGGTTATTTTCGCCTATGGAAGTAGTAGTCGCCGCATTTCTTTTTTTTGGCAGTGGGGGCTCAAAAAAAAATTATATATAAAATTCGTCAAAAACAATTTTCCTACAAAAGAACAGATATCACAACAAAAACTCTTTCTAAAAATGAAATGTGACGCAAGTCCTCGTTCCTTCTTCCGAAAAAACTGACTTTAATTTGGGTGATGCTTGCAGCTTCGGAACGCAAAAAATTCTTTTAAAATATTTTCACATTTGATTAAAAAATGCGTCACAAATGACGAACTCTCCCAACGTAATAATTTTTCTAACCTTTTGAACTTGAAGCCTCGACATCTCAGCTCATTTCCAATCAATTTTCATGTTTGTTGTAATGAAGATTCGGTGTAGATTTTTTTAAAATAATGTGGAAGGGGCAGTAGACAGGGAGGAAAAACAGCTTGTACTTTGTATGTTATTGACTTAAAATATTCAACATCATATTACAACAAAGTTTTTCTTCTCAAACAAAATCTGACAGCAATAAAAAAAGTCAATTGGTAGAGAAAAAAGAGCCTAACTTTTTGTTTATGTAAGTATGGATCTCTGGGCCTCTCAATTGTTATGGCTATGTTGAGGACTAAATTTATGGGAACTAATTTGTCCATTAAAGTATGAGTCCGAGGCCTCTTTTTAGTGCCCTAGGTCTGTTCTAAGATCAGCCCTACAAAAATGTAGTTTAGTTTCATTTTTTTTGAAGTTTTGGGGGTTTTGTGACGATTTGTAGAGGTTTCTAAACCATTTCTTGATAAGGGTTTTTCTATATTATCCTTTAGGCAATTTAAAATCCAATTTACTGTGGACGTAATTTCACACACTTTAAAAGCTAAGACAATATTTATTTGCATACGTTCGATTCTCTCTGCAACATCATTTCTGTTTGCCACATCTATTCTCATGTGTACGGGTCCCTTGCATATGTTTAAAAATACATTGCAAGAAATTTGAAAAATGACAACCCAACTTCCCCAACCTTCTCATGCACAAACACTGGCGTGAAAGATTTTGTTTGCACCGTACACGCGTGAAGACAAACAAAAGGGTTTTCCTACGTTTCGTTGACGTCCGGATTTACGCCTGTGAAGGTTGTGGAATGACTTGCAATGTATGATGATATCCAAGTTTCCGGCACTGTAATGTGTTATGCGGCATAAATTATTCCGCATGCTCTTTTTTTCTTTACTTAATTTGTGCTAATTTTTTTATTTTCTTTTATAGCTTCATTATGCTCAGAACTGATCATTTGCATAATATCAATGAGGGGAAGCATCCTTAATACCGTTCCTAGAGCATCTATGCATTATTGGCTTTATATAAAATTGGGTAAGTTTGAAGAAAAATATTTATTCAGTTCACTGACTGTAAATTAATAACAATGGCTTTCGTGACATAGTCACCGTATTGAGAAGTTAAACAATAATTAGTTAATTCGCTTTAATTATCAGTTGCAAGGAAATGTTGATTGAAATTCTAGTTTTTCAAGTTGTGATTTCAGCCATTTTAACAAGAAGAGTAAATTAAAAAAGTTTTCTTTATTGCCAATTTCACCGTAAAGTAAACCATATGCTTCCGAAACAGTAGGATTTCAGAAACCAAAATGATATGGGTAAAACAGAGCAAGAGTAATTTAATGACGTCGTTCTGATATTTTTCGTTCAGAAAACCTTTTTCATTCCCGTATGCTTACGTTTTCGGCATATAATTTTTTTTTTGCTTTTTACAAAGAAAATTTTTGTTTTATTGGAAGGTAACTGCTTGAATTGAGTTGATAAAATAACAGTTTGCACTGATTGCAATGTTACTTTATTCAATACACATAATAAAACTAAAATCAAATAAAAGCAGTTACCACACTCACTCACAATACTTCACTCTTGACCTAAAACACATCGACAAAAGTCTAACCTCAAGGTAATGTGTTAAACAACTAGGTACAACTAGTTAAACGAATTTCATTTTCTGAACGCGCTCTAGCGGAGGGAGTTCCTTGTATTTTTGTAACATTTCTTCCATGAAGTCAGGTACAACACCTCGAAAACAATCAAAAACTCTAACGACCTATTCCGAAACCACTTCTAGAACTGGGAGGGATGATCCATATCTCTAGAACTATAAGGTAGAAAGTTGCTTCCAAAGGCAAAGTTGAGAGAATAAAATTTTACAGAACATGTTTCTCAAGGTTTTAGGTAGAATTGCCCCAATCCTGGGATATGACCACTTCTAGAATTGGAAGGGATGATCCATATCTCTAGAACTATAAGAGATACTAAATTGCTTCCAAAGGCAAAGCTGTAGAGCACAACATTTAAGCGAACACGTGTCTCCGGATTGTGGGTAAAAATGCCACAATCATGGGATATGACCACTTCTAGAATTGGGAGGGATGACCCATATCTCTAGAACTGTAAGAAGTAGTAGGTTGCTTCCAAAGGCAAAGTTGTATAGAACAAAATTTTAGAGAACACGTTTTACAGGGTTTTAGGGGAAAATGACCCAATCCTTGGATATAACCATTTCTAGATTTGAATGGTCGGAGATGTACTTCGGCAGGGCCTTCGACATTACCTTGGGTAATTTCTATGGATCTTTGAAATTCCTATAGTTATAAATTAACATAAAACGTTGGATTGTTTGCTTATTACTAGAGGTGTGCGGGCCGACCTTTTTTGGAAACCCGGCCCGGCCCGAACCCGATCCGAAATTAAAGCCCGAAGCCCGACCGCCTGGAAAACGCTGGTGGCTCGGCCCGACCCGACCCGAACCCGATCCGAAATTAAAACCTGAAGCCCGACCGACTGGGATTATCTAAACCCGAAAGCCCGAAATCCAAAACCGTGAAAAGTAGTTCGGGTTCTGGTCGAGTTCGGGTCGGGTTGGGTTCGGGCGGGCTTTTTTTCGAGTTTCGGGCACCTCTGATACATCATTGTTTTGTAGTCGATGTGATTTGAATATTCTAGGGTGCATCATTTTCAAAAATTTTTTTTGTAGCATTATTATCGAACCCGAAACGTAAACCCGATAAAAAGTACACCCGAAACCCGCCCGACATACGGTCTCTGATACATACGGGTCTTTGGTTATGTTTTTAATTTATATTGATATCAACATTTTTAGAATGTTCGATAACAATGTGAACAAAACAACATATTAGCAACGAGAGATGAATGACGAACAGGAAATTCCAAAATTGGTCATAGTGTATTGTATGAATTTGAGATTATCGTTGCCTGAATTTTGGAATTTTCTGTTCGTCATTCATCTTTCGTTGCTAATTTGTTGTTTTGTTTACATTGTCATTGACCATTCACAAATTTTGAATTTAATTTTGTTGTTATAATTGTTCGGAATGTGAGTTTTTGTCCGTCTTTTGTCGACTTTTGCTCCTCGTGATATAATATACTATTTTGCTCCTAATTACCATAATTCGACGTTTTTCGTTACGGCAACTACGATCGAAAACTTAAAGTTTTTGTTAGTGTTGTTTGAGTCCGGAAAAGGAAATTTTCATTCCTCAATACATCACGCGAAAACGAGTAGGCCTTGTGATGTAATAGTTATTAGTGTGTCTGTTTTTGACGACTGATTTTAGGCAATTTGCCTAAAATGAGTCGTCCAAAACAGATACACAAAAAATTTTTCATGCAGAGGCCCAAAATCGAGAGAAATTTATAAACTTTTCTTCGATTTTGGCCCCGAAGCATGAAAATGACTATTTCATCACTCGAACCACGAAAATCGTAATTTTCACTTCCCAAATGGGAGCCGAAAATGAAAAAATTCAGACCTCAGTAAGCCAAGAGATGCGAAAATATTTTCGGTTCTCTAAAGAGGGCCGAAAATATTTTCGGTTCTTAAAAGAGAGCCGAAAGTAAGTGATAAAAACAACATTTCGTTGTGTTTAAAATTTGAGTTTGGAACTAGTCGCAAAAAATTCAACTTTTCATCACTCGTTACAAAATATACTACATTCACCGCAGTGTTTCCCTAGGGAGTTAAATTATATATTAATTGTCATTGTCAAACTTTGCTTCGTTGATTTGTTGCTTTTGTGAATAAAATAGCATATGCAACTGCGGAATAATTTGTTTATCCACTCGGGGGATTACATCTCTCACCTTCGGCTCAGGACGCAAACCTCCTCCTCGGAGATAAAAAAGTTTCGCCGCAGTACTAATAATCTGCATCAACACGATGATCATGGCTAAACTTCTAAGTGAGCGTACGAATGGCAAATTAAGCTTGATACGCAAGGCAGGTGATTTTGATGTTGAAAGCTTCCAGAATTTTGGAAAAATTGTTGCTGAAGCAGCCTTACGCACATCTCGAGACTTTGAATGTCTCCGCTAACAATCAATTTTGTATTCTCAAACATTCACGCTGTTCTGCCCAAGCTCCCCAACTCAAGTTTTAAAAAAAATCGGTTCATGTTAAGTTCGTAGATTTAAAAAAAATCTGACCGAAAGCCATTTCCGTTTCGAACTCAGCGTTGATATTGTAAGAAATTCATGGATTACACAAATTCAACCAATGCTCCAGTTCAAATCTATCGAATACCGGCTTAACTACCAGCATTTGTGAATTTTATCAACTCAATGGTGATATTAGACATTCAACATTCGACGCAAAGGTCAAGATGAAGTTGATTAGAGACAGTTATAAGTTTTGTGTTGTTAGTTCTTCAGTTTTCATTGATATTTATTTTATGTAAAGTTTTTCTAATTTTATTTATTTTTTCTTAGCCGATCTCCGTTTTATCTACTCTAGCCAACATTTTGTTTCATTTTAATATATTCAGTAGATTCAAACGTAAATCTATATAAAGCAGTAGTTTAAATTAGCTGAAATTTATCTATTTTTAGACCCATAAAAAGAATGAAGAACGAAAAGGGGCATTTTCTTGGTAGGCATGGGAGACGTAGAAAATTATCGATAATTTCAATCAATAGAAATTAATCGATAATTGATATCAAATCATTGTCGATAATTTGATAATTGCAAAAAAAAATCCTGAAGCACGTGTTCTCTAAAATTTCATTCTCTATTTCTTTGCCTTTGACAGTAAATCTCCACTCCATATTGCATAGTTGAGCAAATATATAGACGAAAAATCATCTGCTTTCGTATGTGGCCTAGAAACTCAATTTCGTCCATTTCACTACTGATCCCACTGCCCAGTCCACCGACCCGATTTCCACAAAAAAAAAACATATGAAGGGACCCGTACGTATCACAATAGATGTGGCAAACAGAGTTGATGTTACGAAAAGACTCGAACGTATTTAAGTAAATATTAAGTATTAAGTAAATATTTACACGGTTACCTCTCAAATAGAAAAAAAATCAACAAAATCGGTTAGGATTTACCCGATTTATGTAAAAAAAAACACGTTGGGCCTAGTTTCAGTGTCCTGGCTGAGTCCATCGAAGGGCATCTTATCGAAAAAACTTTTTTCCATAAAATGTGAGACATTCCTAGACCTTCCGATTAACATTTTTTTTGTTGAAAATCGGAAGAGATTTATACTCGAGTTATGTACAAAAAATGTAGGGCCCTAGTAGAGACTCGTTTTTAGCTAAGTCCAAGGGCTCCAAATCAAAAAAAAATTTCTGCAAATTGTCTCGGCCATGACCAGATCTTTCAAACGAAAAAAAGTTTATGACGATCGCAAAAGATGTACTAGAGTTTTGTACAAAAAACACGTATGGCCCTTGCATAGAATCGTTTTTAGTGCCCTAGCTAAGTCCAAGGACTCAAATACAACACGATAACTCGAGTAAAACTTAACCGATTTTCAAAAGTTTTTTTTTCCCCGAAAGGTAATCAATAAATCTTTTATGGTATTGAATCTGGGCACCGCCGAGCTAGGGCCGTTTAAGTGGTTTTTATTAATTTGTTCATAACTCGAGTAAATATTTTCCGATTTTCATAATTTTTTTTGAAAGATCTGGGCATGGCTCACAATTTATGGAAGAAATTTTTTTAAATTTGAGTCCTTGGACTTAGCTAGGGCACTAAAAACGATACTTTGCTAGGGCCATACGGTTTTTGTTACATAACTCGAGTAAATCTATTCCGATTGTCATAAACATTTTTTTGTTTGACAGATCTGGGCATGGCTGAAAATTTGTAGAAGAAAATTTTTTGATTTTGAGCCCTTGGACTTAGCTAGGGCACTAAAAACGAGTCTCTGCTAGGGCCCTACATTTTTTTTGTTACATAACTCAAGTAAATCTTTTCCGATTTTCATAATGACTTTTTCAATCGAAAAGTCTAGGAATGTCTCACATTTTATGGAAGAAAGCTTTTTGATAAGATGCCCTTGGACTCAGTCAGGACCCTGAAACTGAGCCCAACGTGTTTTTGTTTACATAAATCGGGCAAATCCTAACCGTTTTTGTTTGCAGAGCAGATTGAGGGAAACATTTTTGTCTATGGAAGTATACACATGTGTCAGAGGCATTTCCTTATGGCCCTAGGTAAGGTCCTTAACAAAAAGATTGTTTTTTGGTATGTTGTAGAGAATATTGAGGCGCACATTTTTGTCTAATTTCCTTCTACATATGTCACGAAAACGAAGATAATAACAAAACTAGGAAATTTTCCTTTTACAAAATACCATTAGTTTGTAGAATCTTATATTAACACCTAGATTTTCGTGACACATTTCGTACAACGGAAAATTTTCTAGTTTACTCATGTACCTAGGTTTTCATGTCGTTTTGTAAAGGGGAAAGTTTCCTTGCTTAGTTATCCACCTAGGTTATCGTGACATATGTAGAAGGAAATCCGCACGAGTTTGTAGAAGGAAACAATAACTCTTTTTCGCATCAGCCCCAAATGTCAGAATCAATTCCATAGAGATATCATTCAAGATATTAATCCCAGACTTTCATGTCACCCGAAAATTAACTGTCTTCTGAAAATAAAAAACCTTTTCCACAAAAAAATGTTCAACATTTCCATCAAGGTTTGGAATCTTTCAAGACGAAATTTCTGTGTAGATTTGGATTTTCAATTTCAATTATCCTACTTCAAATTTTCCTTCTTCATATTTATTCATTAGGTCGTTAACTGAAATATAGTTCCAATTACGAGCACCCCAATTTAATTATTTGATTGGATCAAATGAAACGCCTAAAGCATATTTTGTTCATTCGAAATTGCTTCATATTTGAACGATTCAAAGTAGCTAGATTTATTTTCTCGGGTTTGTTTGTTCAAATGAATTCGTCAAAGAGAATCTAAAAATAATTTCCCAGAAATCAATAACAAAACGTGGTAAATTCCAAGAAAATTTAAAATTTTGTCGGTTTTATGTTGTATAGGGTTAGATATAATCCATATTCAAATTTAAATATGTTTGCTAAAATAAATCGAACGACGTGGCAATGCCTGTATTCTCCGTTATATTCATTTTTTCTAAATTCTGCGTAAAAAGTTCATAACAGTCACGGTTTCGTAGATTTATCAACTAATTTTAACGATTGTATCTATACATTTTCTTTCAATAAAAAAGATTCAAAAAAAAAAGTCACTGCTTCGTTCTGTGATTGTAGCATTATTTTTTACACGTTCTCTTGAAAGACAAACGACGAAACAAATTATGGCTGAAATCACTCATCATGGTTGAGGTGGCGTGACGCATCCCCTCCTCCCAAAAAATGGTCTTACAGAAACATAGTAATCATTAGAATGTACAACTTTGTGGTTAACGCTATCAGCTGGTCAAATGCATAATTAGACAGATTTATTAGTTTGCGATGACCTCAGGTCGGACCTGACACCAAGTCAGTCACTGGCGTCATCCGGTTTCTTGGATCGGATCTGGAATTACGTCACGGCCTTAATTACCAAGTCTCCGAGCCGCAGTCTTCATAGCTCCATTAATGCATCATGCATCATAGTCTCATACAACCACAGCATGGGCTTAGACGATAGACCCAGTTCCTTCCGAAAGAGTTCCAACAGATCAAAAACGCCGTCAAAGCCTTCTGTGCTTTGTCTTCGGTATCACTAATTCAATTAAGTTTGCTGTGAAGCGCGACCCCGAGGTATTTAACACCTCAAGCGATCCTGATCCTCCCCACCAGATTTGATCCTGTACTTCTCCTGCTGAATAGCACAAACTCTTTCTTAGAGGGGTTGATCCTTAATGACCAAGCCCCATTACTTTGAACCCGTTGACCCAAGATTTTTCGATTAGCACAATATCCGCATTTCTCACCGATATTTCCCGAAACCTTGGCTTATGCTTGGCAATTTGTTGAACACAACGTAATTTTGTTTTAAAAAGCAAAAGCTAACATTTAACTCAAACAAAGTTTTGCGTATTATCAGCGGCAGCGTCACCTCAAACGATATCATTAATTTTGAAAGCGGACTTATGGACTACGGCACACTTTACCTTTTAAGAGGTTTTTGTATGCGATATTAGTCAGGAAGTTTAAAGTTGTTATAACTAAGTTTTACGTAAACAATTTTCTGTTTTTTGAAAAAATATTTCGCCGAAAAAATGTTTGTCCGAAAAAAAGTTTACTTCGAAAAAAATTTTCTCTGGAAAGAATTTTTCTCCGAAAAAAAGAGTGACCCTAAAAGTCACCTGTTTCGTCACCCTAAAAAAAGTCAACAAATTTTATGCTAAAATGAGTCGGAATGTAAAAACAAAAATTTTTAAACTGAGACAGGAAATTTTTCGACTTTTTTCCTCAGATAAAAATTTATGTCGAAAAAAATTTTCTACGAAAAAAAAATTCTCCGAAAAAAAAATTTCTCCGAAAATAATTTACTCCGAAAAAAAAAAATTCTCCGAAAAAAATTGTATCCGAAAAAAAATGTTCCCAAAAAAATTTTCCGCACCAATCTCTATAACTTTCCTGAAGAAACCAACTAGCTAGGTATCCTAATTCAGAAGATAGCATTTTTAGTATTCACAAAATCCAAGATGGCGCCCCTTTGACAGCTGGCAGACATTTTCTTAGGATCCCAAAATATTCTGTTCAAACTTTATAACTAAAACAACCCTCTAGGTATTGCCATTCCGGAGCTAAAATCCGAAAACCTAAGGAAGCATAATTTGGCAGATTTCTGAAAATACCAAAAAATTCTCTTGATCAAACTCTTGTAGAAGACTCCAACTCTCTAAGTATTGTCATTCCGAAGCTAAAATTCGAAAACCAAAAACACACCTCCTAGCCAGAGTCCTATAAACGAAATTGTACTGAACGAGTTATGACCTTTTTATGGATACTCATTTTTTATAGCAAGCGTGATGTCATTTGTGAACGGCCCCTAATGAGAGCAATAGAAAAATCGACTGCCCATAGAAAAATGTCATTTTCAAACCTCGATATCTCAGCCGATTTTGATAAATCTGGGCTCTTTGGAAAGCTGCTGCGACGTAGTTTTTTTTTAATAATTCAGAGTGGGCACGGGAAAAAATCTAAAAAGTTCGCGTATATATGGCCCCTTGTCCCAAAAGTTTTTGTATGGCGTTTTTTGAGTTTGTGGACTTCTTTTTAGGGGTGTGGGGACTGCGTCAAGCCCTCCGCTACCGCTGCAGGCATGATTCAATGTAGATCATGTGCGCGCGGACGAAAGTCTTACATGCTAAAAACTTACAAGAATTTTATTCGTAGACCGAGGATCATATACTGTACTTTTTCGACTTCCCCCTTGCGACCGACGTACCTCCCGGATTCTAAAATAGTACATTGTGCAACTAGTATTGGAATGTTGATTTTTTCAGCATTAGTTCCATATTTTCCATAGGAGTGTTGCGAGTATGGAAATTTAGGACGTGTGCTGAAAAAAAAAAACGTTTCCATCTAGTAATCGACATAGAAATATGTCGTATTTCAATCCCCGGTTGCAGAAATAATATTTTTATACTTTCAGTTTTTACATTGCAAAAATGTTACTTTACTTTCTCCACTAAGGAATGCAATACCGGCACTTCTTTTTTCTTAATCATTCAAGCAATTGGAAGTTCACAAAATAGTTGAAAAAGGCGCTTGTCGCTTGTCCACGTTGCCTAAAAACTACTCTCTCTAGTTCAGCTCGTGTCGAAAAATTGTAGTTTACTATTTTAACAGATCAGACTTTCGCTTTTAACAAGCATTTTCTTCTTTTTCAGCTGTGATAATAATAGATGTAGTGTGGCTCTCGCTGGGCATAGCATGGCTGACAAAATACTACTTTTCGTGTCCATTAATCGAGAGTAAGGAAATAATGCTAGGTGTGTGTGCAATTATTAGAGAAAAAATTTTGTCTTTTACAACCTGTTTCTGTCTCTGTATTGCAGCTTTAGTTGCATCGAATTGGATGCTAATTTTTATTATTCTAACAATTATCTGGTGCACCTTTGATGCAGCTGGTCGTTCATGGGTGAAAATGAAAAAATATCAACGATCGATGAGAGAGTCGGAGTCGCGTTTCAACTATAAGCGGAGCGGCAGCCGTAATCGGAACTGGCGACAGCGTAAAGTTATCCGAGCCTATCAAGACAGTTGGGATCATCGGTGTCGATTGTTGTTTTGCTGTATGGGCACATCGGAACGGAATAGAAATTCGTTCGCCGAAATTGCGAAATTGCTTAGTGATTTCTTTCGCGAATTGGATGTCGTACCATCGGATGTAGTGGCCGGATTGGTGCTTTTACGAAAGTTTCAAAAAATTGAAAGACAATCCATCGTTAGACAGGTTTGTTGTTGGAATTATATTTTCCCGAACATCGAAATAGTTGTAAGAAACTGGTTTGATAGTTAGGTGGCAATATTTTTAATATAACGGAGATCTGTACTGTCACATCGACACATGAAGTAATTTATTAAGTAGCGATAGCTACCTTATGTTTTCACCCTTAGTGTCCGTCCGTCTGTCTGTGCACAACACCTCACTGCACCTCACTGCACCTAGCTGCACCAAGCTGCACCTCACTGCACCTAGCTGCACCTCACTGCACCTAGCTGCACCTAGCTGCATCTCACTGCACCTCACTGCACCTAGCTGCACCTCACTGCACCTAGCTGCACCTCACTGCACCTCACTGCACCTAGCTGCACCTCACTGCACCTAGCTGCACCTCACTGCACCTAGCTGCACCTCACTGCACCTGACTGCACCTGACTGCACCTAGCTGCACCTCACTGCACCTAGCTGCACCTCACTGCACCTAGCTGCACCTATCGGTTTTAGACGATTGCATAGGTTTCCCTTATTCGTTGTAAATTTTCAATTAACATTTGCAGAAAAAAAACGGCATTTACGAGTTCCTGAGCGGTGTTCCTATAACTGAACGAACGCAGTTCCTTAAATTGAATGATCCGACAGACTACGATAATATGCAGACAATAATTCACTACATGAACTACAGTTTGGCCGCATATGGTTGGCCAATGTTTTTAGTCACGCATTCAGCGACCGGAATTTGCAAATTGTGCACGAACTTCACGTGCTGTCTGTCCTGTTGTGACCGGAAAAATCAATCCGAGATCGTAGAAGACAACTGTTGCAACTGTAACTACGTAGCGCTTAAGCAAATGATTAGCGTTGGTGACATCGAAGTCATCTATACGACATTCCACGTGGATGTGGCTGAGACGCCATTCTTTGTGGCTATTGATTATACAAAATCGAAAGTTGTGATAAGCATTCGTGGAACTCTAAGCATGAAAGACGTGCTGACCGATTTGAATGCTGAAGGAGATGTGTTGCCATTGAATCCTCCGCGCGATGATTTTATCGGACACAAGGGCATGGTGCAGGCTGCTGTGTATATACAAAATAAATTAGCTGAAGAAAATTTGATTAATCGAGCGTTGTCACATAATCCGGCCAAGCAAACGGAGAACTTTGATCTGGTTTTGGTTGGACATTCGTTGGGTGCTGGAACAGCTGCCATTTTAGCGATTCTATTGAAGCCAGAATATCCAACTTTGCAGTGCTTTAGTTACTCGCCACCAGGGGGACTCTTAAGGTAAGCATTATTCCAAAAAAATGCAAAAAAAAATGTTTTTCTAAACAAAAAAGCGCAGACTAACATAACCAACCATATTTTCGATCGCCCTGTCTTACGTAGAATCGGTACTTTTATCCTCACCGATGATTCACCGGGGAATCACCGATGATTCACCGATCGGTGATTCCCCGGTGAATCATCATCCGCCCCTCGCAACCGAAGAATAACCGGGACTTTAAAAATGTGGGAACCGGTTACCGCTTCTTAGAGAACCGCTTTTACATTCACTAGTCCTCTGGCAACGAAAAGAACTGTTTTAAATTAATGAAAAATCGTTTTTTTCTTATCGCAGCATTCAAGCAGTGGAATATTCGAAAAGTTTCATCACATCCATTGTCGTCGGAAAAGATGTTGTGCCTAGAATCGGACTGCATCAAATGGAAGCACTTCGTGCCGATTTGATAAACGCAATCAAACGCAGCGTTGATCCGAAATGGAAAACTATTGCCTGTACGATGATTTGTTGTTGTTGTGGACCCGAGCCAACGTCAGTTGTGGAAATGGAAAGCCATGAGTCAAACGTTATGGTTTACGAGCAGCAACGAACAAAAGCTCGTAAAACGAGCGCACATCCAAATGACAGTTCGATAGCTTTAACTTTACATAATCCGTTGTATCCGCCCGGAAGGATTATTCATATCGTTCGACATCACACGAAACCTAACGAGTAAGTTTTGTTTATTGTTAAAAGAGAATAGACACCAACGTAAGCTAAGGGCCCGTACGATCATGCACAAAACAACAACGTCTCAAACTCTTTTCCTGATTACGGATTGTGTTCTTATAAAATTCCTTTTGAAGGTACATGCCGCTGGCCTGCGCTGGTTGTGATATGGTGCAAGAGAGAACGGAACCGGTCTTGTGGAAATCGGTTGGGTGTATTCGTTGCCAGGAGTCGGTCAAAGTGGTCCGAAATGAGCTACGCTGCCATAGAGCCGTAGGATGATGTGGGAAGTGTGTGGGATGATGTGGGAAGTGTGTGGAATAAAGTGGGAAGTGTGTGGAATGAAGCGGAAAATGTGTACAATGAAGTAGGAAGTGTGTCTCATTATTCGAGAAGAGTGTGGGATGATGTGGGAAGTGCGTGGGATGATGAGAGAAGTGTGTGGGATGATGTACGAAGTGTGTGGAATGATGTTGGAAGTGTGTGGAATGATGTGGGAAGTGTGTGGGTAGATGTGGGAAGTGTGTGGGATGATGTACGAAGTGTGTGGAGTGATGTTGGAAGTGTGTGGAATGATGTGGGAAGTGTGTGGGTAGATGTGGGAAGTGTGTGGGATGATGTGGGAAGTATGTGGGATGATGTGGGAAGTGTGTGTGATGGTGTGGGAACTGTGTTGAGTGATGTGGTAAGTGTGTGAGATGATGTGATAAGTGTGTGAGATGATGTGGGAAGTGTTTGGGATAATGTGGGAAGTATGTGGAAGTATTGGGAAGTGTGTGGGATGATGTGTGATGGGAGCAAGTTACGAGTCAAAATTCGACTGGTTGGGGGCTGCCTCTAAATTACGTAACGCTCGAGGGGAGAAGGGATGTATTTGTGGCAATATTACATTTTCGGAGACAATTTTTTTTCGAAGACAATTTTTTTCGGAGAAAATTTTTTTCGAAGACAATTTTTTTCGAAGACAATTTTTTGTCGGAGAAACTTTTTTAGCTAAGAAAATTTTCTTTGTGACGCAATTTTTAACACAACGTAATTTTGTTTGATAAAAAGCGCTGTAATTTTTTTAGAAAATAAAAATTCTGAACGCAAGATTACATTGAAACAAAAGTCTGCGCATTATCAGCGATAGCGTCACGTCAAGTGATATCCTTAATTTTGGAAGAAGACTTACGGACTGCGTCACATTCTACCTTTAAAGAGGTTTTTGTTGTGATGTTTGGATACGTGCGAGTCTTTTCGCAACGTCTATTCTGTTTACCACATCTATTCTGATGCTCAAGAGTCCCTCGCATATGTTTTATTTCTCTCTTTTGTCTCTTTGCACGTATTCGCTTGTAATTTGTCAATGTAAAACTTCTGGGTCGTACGGGGTCATTAGTTCTGCAAAGAAAGTGTAGTTGTGAAGTCAACCTCCCTGCAATACTTTTCATTAAAATGTTTTTTATTTGAATTTCAGGCAAAAATATGAACAGGGATGGAGGTAAGATTTTCATTCACACTATGCGAAAGCATCGCTGGAGTCGTCCGTCATGAAAACTAGTCGCAGAGACATAATATGGTGGAAAAACGTGTTTTGTAACCAAATGTGCGTTGCATTTGAAGCGCAAAGCAGTATTCATTCCACAAGAAAAGTTCCTCGAGGCTTTCGAATTTCTGTGCGATAGTCTGAAGTGAACGTCGAAGTATTTTCATCAAAAATTCAAAAAAACATTCTGTCCTGATTTTGGGATATTTATGACTTGTCCCAAGCTCAGTTGATTCTATGAGTAACTCTTGTGTTTTGCACTTAGATTTGACAGAGGGTGCACAGTGTTGTCCAGTCATTCCTCTGATGAGATCCGTTTAAATTCAAAATGTAAAACTTTCCGCTGGAGTCTGAAAAAAGTCGATCGCGCAGAATAGGCTCGCAACAGGTGAAGTTTGACCTGAAGTTTGATCATTATATTCAAGACAGCATTAAGTTCAGGTTAACCTGATATAAAACGGATCTAGTCGGAGCTGTTTCGAGTCTTACGAGAAAATTTCCTTCACGCTAATAGAAGTTCAGAATATAAGCAAAAAACTTTCAAAATATTTTTTGCAGACAAATGCTCAAACCACACGAACCAGTGTATCAAGCGATTTGGGTGGACAATATGGATTTTGATGAAGTTCTAATTAGTCCAGCCATGATTCAAGATCATATGCCCGATACGGTTTTAGCTGCTCTAAATAAGGTAAATTTTTGATGCATACCAAAGCGAACCGGCCTTTAAAATCACAACTAAAATAAATTTTAAATATTCGTTAGTCAAACATTTGTGGCAATTCGATTATTTTTCCTTTAAAAATTGGTTATTTTATTTTCGTATTTTCTTATACTTTTTTATGATTTCGATGAAAATAACAAAAACAAAAATAGTAGAAACATAATCCCGCCAATAACAAGAATTCAGTAGAGTCAAGTCAATGTTTCAATGCATGACGACCTTAAATGTCTCCTAACCCTTTAGCGGCAAACGTACCCTTTTTCTATAAAAATTAACTGCAGTAGAGTTTCCTTTCTGTTCCAAGAAAAACATCCCCAAAATAGACTAATTAATCGCATGCGGCCGAATACATCTACACAACAAAACAAAGAAACTTTCTGGTCCCAGTGTCCCAGTTGTTATTTAGTTTCAGTTACAAACGGTCATTAATTTGGTCCATTCCAAGGCTCTATGTTGTTTCAGGTTTCGCATGTGAATGAATGTGGCGAATGCATAGATTTCTTGCGTTGTCGCCGAAACGAAATGGTAATTTCCGCATTCTTATCAACGCTTTGGTTTTCTTTGCAGAGTTCCTTAGAGCCAATACAAACCAAATTATTGGCGAGAGAGAAATAAATGCTCGTTTTTTTCTCGGCGGTTGCGGAAATTGTTGTAGGAGAATCCCAACAGATGTGTAATTATTGTAGCAAGTCGGCGACGCACTTTTTTTCTTTCCTCTTTTCCTCTTTTTTCTTTCTGAGAAAAGACTCTAGCTAAGGAAAGACAAAATAAGCTACAAAAGCTCTTAGTTCATTCTTTAATTTTTAGAAATATTTCATCTATAAAGCCCCTGGAAACTTTTGTTACAGCGGCGCAGTAGTGTATCAGATTTAGAGTTTTTATTAACATCTACAAATTGCGCAAATCATATTTGTTTTCGGCACAATGAAAGAAATGCTACAGATGGTAGGGGGTAGACGCCTCAATCTTTATAATTGATTTCATGTGAAATGTATGTTCCCTCACAGTGTTGGAATTGATCCGCGTTGAGATTTTCGGGAATGGTAATATTTTAATCTGTTTTATCAACCCACAAAGATTTGGGGCTGGATTATTATTAAGTATTTTCGCTACTTGCAATTCTACTTTTTGAGATCCTTTCATTACCAAGGTAGAGGGGATTTTCAAAGAGAGTAACTGACATAGTTTCTCTCACCTAAAACTCACCACATGGTTCTGGCTTTTTGAATTTTTTAGCAGGTGACTAACCTACTTGTGCTCGTTAAAAGAACGGAAACCTTTTTAACTAAAAAGTCTCAAAGTGAAGTTATAAAAAACATAACCAAACGTACGTATAGAATAGATGTGACAGACAGAATAGATGTGGCAAATAGAACAAATCTTACAAAGAGACTCGAACGTATCTTAATATAGTAATAAGCAAACAATCCAACGTTTTATGTTCTTTTATAACTATAAGAATTTAAACGATCCATAGAAATTACTCAAGGTAATGTCAAAGGCCCTACCGAAGTACATCTCAGACCATTCAAATCTAGGAATGGTTATATCCAAGGATTGGGCCATTATCCCCTAAAACCCTGAAAGACGTGTTCTCTAAAATTTACTTTTACAACTTTGCCAATGGAAGCAACCTTCTACCTCTTACAGTTCTAGAGATATCGGTCATCCCTCCCAATTCTAGAAGTGGTCATATCCCAGGATTGTGTCATTTTTACCAAAAACCCGGAGACACGTGCTAGCTAAAATGGTATGCTCTACAGCTTTGCCTTTGGAAGCAATTTTGTATCTCTTATAGTTCTAGAGATATGGATCATTCATCCCAATTTTACAAGTGGTCATATCCCAGGATTGGGGCAATTCTACCCAAAACCCCGAGACAAGTGTTCTCTTAAATTTCATTCTCTACAACTTTGCTTTTGGAAGCAACTTTCTAACTCTTATAGTTCTAGAGATATGGATCATACCTCCCAATTCTGGAAGTGGTCATATCCCAGGATTGTGGCATTTTACCCAAAAGCCTGAGACACGTGTTCTCTAAAATTTTATTTTCTTCAGCTTTGCCTTTGGAAGCAACTTTCTATCTCTTATAGTTCTAGAGATATGGATCATCCCTCCCAATTCTAGAAGTGGTCATATCCCAGGATTGTGGCATTTTTACCCAAAACCCTGAAACACGTGTACCCTAAAATTTCATTCTCTACAACTTTGCTTTTGGAAGCAACTTTCTAACTCTTATAGTTCTACAGATATGGATTATCCCTCCCAATTCTGGAAGTGGTCATATCCCAGGATTGAGGCATTTTTACCCAAAACCCTGAAACACGTGTACCTTAAAATTTCATTCTCTACAACTTTGCTTTTGGAAGCAACTTTCTACCTCTTATAGTTCTAGAGATATGGATCATCCCTCCCAATTCTGGAAGTGGTCATATCCCAGGATTGAGGCATTTTTACCCACAACCCTGAAACACGTGTAACCTAAAATTTCATTCTCTACAACTTTGCTTTTGGAAGCAACTTTCTACCTCTTATAGTTCTAGAGATATGGATCATCCCTCCCAATTCTAGAAGTGGTCATATCCCAGGATTGTGGCATTTTTACCCAAAACCCTACAACACGTGTACCCTAAAATTTCATTCTCTACAATTTTGTATTTGACAGTGAATCTTCATATTGCATAGTTAAGGAAATAAACACGAAAAACTGTTTTCGTTTATGGCCAAGAAACTCAATTTCGTCAACTCCATTGGTCCCGGTACCCCGACCGCTGACCCGATTCCCACAAAAATGTTTTCCCAATTTCCTGACATCAAATTCTTCCATTTGATTCCAACATGAGCAATTTCCGTGCTATACTTGCTGAGATATTTGCGAAAAAGCTTCTCCGACCTTTAGGGAAAACTAACCCAGTCCTCGGATATGTGGGATGACGCATATCTCGAAAACTATGGTAGTCAGAAATTTGATTCTAAAGGCAAAGTTGGTGAAAATTACATTTTAGAGATAATAGTTTCAAGATTTCTTTGAAAAACTACGTTGGTCTCTTTGTCATCAAAATCAATGGTCTCAGACGTACTTCGATAGAGCCTTTGACATGACCTTGGGTATTTTCTATAGATCTTTTAAATTCTTATAGTTATAAAGGAGCACAAAACATTGGATTGTTTGCTCATTTCTATATTTAGATACGTTCGAGTCTTTCTGCAACATCTATTCTGTTTGCCTCATCAATTGTGATACGTCGGGGTCTTTTTCTATGTCCTTTACATAAGGAACGAGAATTCGTTGCCTGCTAAAAAATTCAAATAGCCAGACCCACGTGGTGAGTTTAAGGTGAAAGAAACTATGTCAGTTACACTCTCTGAAAATCCCCTATTTATACTGTGACAGTGGTACGCTGTGCAACAAGACTAGCGCCACCTATGATGTGCACTAGGAGTGAAACTAGTAGGAATAGTAGAACTGGTAGAATACTGGCGACTCCCAATAATGTTTTCTTCCCGATAGGCCGTAGACTGTCTTTTCATTTACTTCCCCGTTGGCCACTTCACCCGACTAGAATCATAATTCGATTTTTGTCTGTCAGTCTTAACTCTCACACAGGCAACTCAATCGAGTAATCGAAAGCAAACGAGTTAATGCGGTAATAAATTTATAAAAATTTCAATTCCGTTAAAACCTGAGTCTTGCTTTTTAGAACCCTTTTTATCACTTGAATGAAGGCTGTTCGCTCAGATCATTTTCGGATATATTTTCCTTTATCGTTGAGTTATGCAGCAACGTCGAAAAATCGATTGTTTTCGACCAGTTGAATGCAACAAATGAACTAAATGTAACAACCTAATAATTTCTGTTTTACTTACATCCATGTCATTAATAGTGTGCTGAATGTATACGATCGTTAAACAAAAATAAATTAAATTGAAATTTATACAAAACGCAACCAATTGGGAATATTGAATTCATTTTGACAATCCGTAGGTAATGCATTTTAAAGATCGTCCTCTAAATCGCGTCAACTATGAATCACAATCGACTACCACGTTACATTCGATAACCAGACCTATTAATGATACAAGGTACTTGTAACTATTTTTTGTTTCTTTTTATTCTCAAAAGAAAAAAATTTAACTTTATTTTTAGTCGGAGGTTATTTGAAAAAGTGTGACGGATCATAATGTCACTCTATTGTTTGGATAGAAATCTGCTTTTAGGTCAGCTATTAAGAAAAAAAATTTACTTTCTCATTTAACACTCCAGTGGAAGTTACGCGTCCAAAATTTCTTATAGCTTTTCAAACTTTCAATAACATCTCTGACGGCTCTCTAAGAAAAACGTTGATGCTTCGGAAATGACGCGCTTGATGCTCAAGAATAATAACGCAAGAAAGTGTTGCGTTTTTTTTTCAAGAGTGAAGTGTTCTTGCATGAAACGCGTCCCACAGAGTCGTCAAGATGTTTCAGGAAAAAAAGGCAGATTTCTATCGATCAATTTTTCCGCTTTGAACTTCCGTTTGTTTGGCAATAAGAAAATATTTATATGATTTTTTAACAAAATTGACTTGTCTAAGTGTCCTTGTAATTGTAACTAAAAAGCGAATAACGTAACGCTCAATATTCAAATATAATAATGTATTCGCTTCGTTTCTTTGTATTGAAAATCGATTTTTTCATTTTCTTACTTTTTTACAAAGCGTTTGATTTTTTCAATGTTTGTTTTCTTATTTTGTTTTTTGCTTTTTCATTTTTTCTTTTAGACATTTTTTATAAAGAATTATTGTTGATGTAAAGTCGTTCGTGTTACACAATCACCTTGTCGTTAACATGGAACAAAAATTCAATCGTGCTGCAGCTCGGTAAGTATTTTAAGGTTTTGATTTCATTTCCCTTCTAATGTTAATTTCAATTTAATACTTCGTTCACGTATCAACCAAGAAAGTCGAGCAAGTGAGTTAAGTTTGCGGCACATTTTGTCTTCATACAAAACGCTTAACATAAACAATCTCGTAAGAGTGAGTGTATAGTATATGGACACGCAAGCTCAACTGCCATACAACGAATAAAAAACTTAGCGAGGAGAATTTGTGAGAGAAAATATATGAAAATCTCTCATCTCATAACGTCACTCAGTTTTTTATGCCTTGTAGGGCAGTCAAGATCGCGGGTGACGACAGTGATGCCTTTTCGATTGCGACCTCCCTTACACCTTTCTTTCGTGACATTCTGTCCTACAACGTATAAAAACTTAGCGACGTTATAAGATGAGAGATTCTCATATATTTTCTCTCACAAATTCTCCTTGCTAAGATTTTTATTCGTTGTATGGCAGATGAGAGATTTTTATGCGTTGTATGGCATATATCCATTCATGCGTAATATAAGACATCTCTGCCCTACAACGCATAAAACACTTAGCGACGTTATTACTTGAGAGATTTTCATATATTTTCCAGATGCGCCGGATTCTGTTTGCTCTGTTGGATTCGACGAAGAATTATAAGTATAAACTTTGACAAAACACCAATATTTATTCAATCTTTCATAGTGTCAGATAGAGCCGTGCCCCGGTGTTTCGTCGCCTGGGTCTTCAAGACAGTCTCTAGCATTAGGACTACATCCTACACTTGTCCAATGTTCAGCAAAAATGTAGTGGAGAGTTTAATCTAATCGGCTCTCAAAGACAATTTTTTCGTAAATGTCACTGGAACAAATTATTTGAGTTACGCCGACTTAAAATCGAAAATTCAGCCGCATTCGGCTGACAATCGATTTTAAGTCGACGGAACTCAAATAATTTGTTCCAGTGACATTTACGAAAAAAATTATCTTTGAGAGCCGATAAGGTACAACTCTCCTCTACATTTTTGTTGAACCTTGGACAAGTCTAGGATGTAGTCTAGGGGCCGTGACGCAAGTCTTACTCTCCGAAAAATTACAAGAAATTTTTTTCGTAGACTAAGGAGCATAACAGCAACTTTTTGACTTCCCCCCTTACGACGTACTCCCCGGAAAATATTTTTCCCGGATTCTACGGAAAATTTTAGGCCGAAGTGTTATATCCGGAGATATGAGTTTTGAAATTTACATTTTTTCATACAAATGAGTGAAAAACGGATATTTTTAACTGATCGATTTCGTCAATCTTTGTATCTTTCTTACTTTCTTACTTTGTTGGGATCTCGGAAACGGCTCCATCGATTTTGCTGAAATTTTGTGGGTAGCTTCAGGGATCATAAAATTAGTGGACGCGTATTTTTGTTCCTTAAAAAACCTGACCATTCCTGAGATTTCTGGGATTTAGTCGTTTCTATACTCATTCAGGATGACTCAATAACTCTAAAACTATAGGAGATAGAAGGTTGCTTGAAAAGGCAAAGTTGTAGAGAATTAAATTTTAGCGAACGAGTATCTCAGGGTTTTGGGGTAATATGGCACAATCCTCCGAATATGACCACTTCTAGAATCGCGAGTGATGACCCATAACTCTAGAACTAGGAGAGTGAGATAGTTGGTTCCAAAGGCGAAGTTGTAGAGAATTAAATTTTAGCGGACACTTGTCTCAGGGTTTTGGGAAATATGGCCTGATCCCTGGGATTCTAGAATTCTATAGCACTTTTCAACTTCCCTCAAGTCTTTTGATATTTTTCGGTTATTCTCGACATGAGTGAGGTCATGAAATGAAGCATCCTAGGTTTATGGGATTCTTGTGGATTTCTTTAGCACTTTTCAACTTCGTTTGGGTTTTTTGATATTTTCGGTAATTCTCGACATGAGTGAGGTATTCACATTGACCAACATTTTGAGGGATACAAAAGTACTGATATCCGCCAAAAAAAAAACTCTTACGGAGGTGTGACGCAAGTCTTTATCTCTGCTTACAAAAGTTCTGAAATCAGAAAGAGTGATGAAACTATCAGAAACTATTTTCGTACTTTTTACGTCTCCAAAACATTAGAAACTAATTTACAGACATTATTTTGGGTGATAAAAACGTTAAATTAGAGCTCGCCGATCTTATGATTTTCTTAAGAAATCTCAAATTTTGTAGTGAGATTCTGCACTGTTCACATTTCATTGCCTAACAAGTGAACAAGTTGTGCTAGTTGCGAGATTACAAATCACAAGCAATTCTTAGATGAGTGTTTTAGTCTGAAATTATTTATCGAAACTGTCGAAAACATTCAGTTCATCAGCTACTTCCACGTGTTCTGCTGCTGTGTGATGGTTCGAAACTTACCCACAACAGAAAAAAAATCGGTAGTCAGACGTGTACACAAATACACAGCTGGCTGAATCGGTTAAAATCTGGTGTAGCTGTGTGTGAAGAGCTGTCACACGGCTTAACGGTCAATACATTGTTGGGAGCTGCCGGTATTCTACTCCTACTGCGCTTTAGTGGGGTAAGCACTGCTATAGGTACTGAAGCGCAACATTCAAAAATCCTTCAGAGTGTAAAAATACTTAGAATACGTGGTTCGGAATTGACGTTAAGCATGTGGTCCTTAGTGCTAGGTCATTACAATACCATGTAAAAGTACTTTCACTAGCTATAGCAGCAATGGTAGCCGAATCTGTCACTTAAAAAGTGTACTGCCGGCTGAACAATACCATACGCTATTATTATTATTATAGCACTTACCTTAATTCACTTGTCCGTCCCGGACTGTTTACTGAGAGAAAATTGAGATAACGTTTACTATAATTAAAAGTAGAATGAAGAAAGAGTGATTATGATGAAAATTTGTAGCCCTCGTTTTCTAAAGTCTGTGGCAAGGGCCATTGACTTTTTTAGATATCAAAATGCTTGCTCTATATTCTTTGGCGGCCTACAGCCGGCGCACACCTCTTATTCCACCTGTGCGCAAAGTACGCAATCATAATGATCGATCGCTAAAGTCTAGCCGGTGTAAATTGGAATCGTTGAAATACGTTTAAACATTAAAATTGTACGATATTATCGTGACACTTTGTGTATGTGGGATACTAGAATATTTCAAATCTCCAAAGACTTACGTGGTTTTTAGGCCTTTGCGCTACACATAGCCGCTTGGACGTAGCTCCACCGGCTCGCTACTGGTAACTACCGCGATACCACCACTGATATGAATGGAACTATGCGAAAAGACAGTTAGCGGAAGCGAGCGGGAACGAACTGCGCTCAAATGACGAATGAAGCATTTCGAACCGAACTTTTTAAAAATGTCTTCCGATAATGTGAGTCTGACTAATGGCATTTTGTAAACTTTTTTGTTAGACATTTTTGGGGAAAATTGTTATCTGGAATGCTTTTTCCTCCCTAAAATCTTAGCAAATCTCAGTTGGTGAAAAATAAAAGGTAAATTTGAGTTTTTTTTTGTGTTTGTCTTTTAATTAGCCTGAGTATTCTGCAAATATTGATATGAAAATACAAGATCTGACAAGAAAACTTCCTTTAAACGGAAATGGTAATCGAAATATGAAATAATTTTTTTTCAAGGTTATAACCACCTTCGGACCAAGAAAACCTCAACGGCAGTCTTCTAATGCTAATTCATCGATAACTTCTGAAATAATCGACCAGCCCGTGTTCAGTCAACGTCCAAACAGTCCATTTATCTCAGTTGTCACACCGACAGCATCTCAGAAAATTTGCCTCGAAACGTCATTCACCAGCCTACAAAGCCCTTGCGAAGTTCCAGCATGGTTAAAGACCGCAAACGGATCGAGTAAAGCGTCATCAATTGCCGGAAGTATATTCGGTCGCAGTCAGTTGAGCTCGATTTTGCAGTACGATGTTTCCAGTTTAACCGACGGACCGAGCGATGCAACAACCGTAGTATTATGTGATACGTCTACTGGCTTACTCAATCCAAAGTGTGGCAAAAATGTCGTATTCGATATAAAATCGTATCCGATTACACCGCCCAGGCTCACGTCACCGTGTATGCCGAAAAGTATTTTACACCGCAAACGATCGTTGAATGCGACACAGAAACAAACAACACAGGGGCAAAGATCTTATTCCGATCTTCCACGTAGAGTCGATTTGGCTCACGATGACTGGTAAGTAACACTTAAAATTTGAATTTATCATCGTAAAAATACATTTCACTTGGTTCGTTAGGTATGGTATGGCTCCATTAGCTAGTCCAGAAACTCTGTCCGAAATTTCTAGTATCAGTTCCCGTGCCAGTTTGGTGAACAATTTTGCGTCCAGCCTCGAAAAGTGTTTGCATAAAATTGGTCTCTACGGCCAACCAAACGGAGGTGATCGGCAAGATATCCTTGAGTTTGATGACGAATCGCAAATGCACACACCGAAGGTACTTCGTCGTGCTCCGAAAATTACCGGAAATCTTTCCCGTTGCGCGGATGATTGGCGATCCGTGGAGACATACAAGAGAATGGGAAAAATTTTCCTTACCAATCCGTTGAGATTGAACAGTGACTCAAGTGATCAAAGCTATGAATCAGCGAATAGTTTAAGCAAAACTGATGACGAACGAGGTCACCAGTTGACCCAAGAAAATTCCAAATCTGCAGACAATATTGACGACGATAGTAAGTCCAGTGAATCGATTACAGCAAAGAAATTGACGATGAGCGACAGTGCAATATTAAGTGAATACCACACTGCGTGTACAGATTGCTCAGCGATGAGCCGACTAAGTGACAATCAGTGTAGTGAACACAAACGACAGCTGAACACAAATACCACAAGCTCAAGTGAAACGTACCACAGTGCAATGTCGTCTTTAACCACATTCGAACCATTCAACAGCCCCGGTAGTACGAAGCAAATATTTACGAAAATTGTAGAAGAACCAATCACCCGTAACGTTGGCTTCCTCGAATCACATTTTCCCATCTACTCATCTACCACCACCACCGACAATTCAGATGATTCACATGAACGAGATTCGTTACTTTCCAACAGTCCAAAAGTGAGCCAATGTCGGTCAATTCGACGATCACAATTTTCTGAAGTGAAAACACGAAATAACGACGAGGACGACGTCTGCTTTTCGCGGAATGAGTCACTGCCGTTGTTGAGCAATTTAACCAAATCATCGTCGCCCAGCAGTTACCTGAAACGGAAGAAATATGTTTATCCGATGGCTTCACCGACCAAATCAGCGACTTCATCCAATAGAAAAGACAAGAATTCAAACCAGTAGTCTGTTAACGGATTTATTAATTGTTTTTCTTTACATGAAATAGCATTTTTGAGGAAATGTTTGTTAATGTGTCACTCTATAGTCATTGTATAACCTTATGACCAGAGTTCAGGAAACAAAAAAGTACATTTACTGTATGTTGTATGTACGATGGTGTTCATTAACACATTTTCGTCTAATACAGTGAAAAAACTTCAAAATATCCGAATTATACACACTTGATGTGCAACTTTGTTGACCTGCCTTTTGCCACATTTTGTGGCGTGTATTTGTCAAGGAAATGAGAAAATTGTTACATCTACGGGTGCAGGCGTACCAACTTATCATTTCTCCTATGTTTGGATGTATTGAAATTTGCTTTTCCTCAAAAGTTTTTTCCAAATCGCCGATAACTTCATGCGTTCCGAAGCTGTAAGCGTCACCCAAATTGATATCAGTTGTTTTGGAAGAAGAGACGAGGAATGCGTCACGCTTCCCTTTTAAAAAGACTTTTTGTTGTGATATTAGTAGTTTTGGAAGAAAAGAGAAAACAAATTTCGAAAAAAAAATTTCCGGCGAAAAAAATTTTCAGCGAAAAAAAAATTTCCGGCGAAAAAAATTCTGTCGAAAAGAAATTTCCGGCGAAGAATTCCAGTAAAAAATTTCAGCGAAAAAAAATTTCGGCGAAAAAAATTTTCAGCGAAAAAAATTTCCGACGGAAAAAAATGGTCAGCAAAAAAAAAAAATTCGGCGAAAAAAATTATCAGCGAAAAAAAAATTTCGTCGAAAAAAAATTTCAGCGAAAAAAAATTTTCAGCGAAAAAAATTTTCAGGCGAAAATTTCCGACGAAAGACATTCAGTAAAAAAAAATCAATTTTCCCCTTAATCTGTCTCATACCACCGTCGGCCATTTTGTTGGTCACCCTGACACACTACACATCCAACCCAACAACTTTTCCTTTGACACCAAACATCTATCTCCATCCTAACACAGTTCAAAAATTTTGTTCATATTTGACCCATACTTTGAATACACACATACAAAACATTCTTTTATATGGGTTTTATATGGCGCCTTCTAAGAGACCTGGCGCCCAAATCGAGCCCTTTTCGAGCAGGAGCCAAAAGAGTCGGTTGGCTCTGGAACTAACTAACTAGCCCACTAACTAACGTAGGATGTTTGCACTAACTTTGACTTCTATGAAATAGCATATTTTGTGTGGAAAATGACGATTTTCTAAAGGTCATATTTTCGGATCCACTGGACCGATTTTAATGAGTAAAATGTCGATTTCAATCAAAATTTTACGTAGAATCCGAAAAACTAGGTCACAGGGGGGTATGACGGTCATATTCAGTTATGAACAAATTGTACTGAAGGTGATATAATCGCATTGATCTCGTGAAGTTAGCGTGGATTTGGAGTGAAAACTATAGAAAACAGAATAAAGAAACGCTCATGAATTATCGACTTAAGTAAATGTGCCAAAAAATTTATTTATTCTATGTTTTGTGTGTCTTTTTTATTTTGAGAGAACTTGATGAAAAGTCAATTATTAAAGTCAGAAATATCAAAAAATTAGAAAATATTTCCATTCATCATTCCAGTGATTTCACTACATAATTTCTAAGGTAAGGTCAAAATTTCTCGTCTTGAAATTTGTCTACACCAACTCCCGGTTCGAAATTTGACTGGTTACAAATGTCGTGGTAAACGCAATAGAAACCTTTTCGAGTCAATACGTTCTTCGCACAGGTCGCACAGGATTACGGGATTGAATTTTGAACAAAATCGGTCAAAACTTTCGAAGTTACGGTCGAAAAAGTGGTCAAAAACGTGGTTTTGTGAAGGTTGGTCGAACGTTTTGACTCATATCTCTGCGAAATTAGCACGGATATCGCTCTTTAAAGCTTTGAATGAAAGATATGGACTTAAATCAGAAGGGGCGTGACAGTCTTTTGTTTTGATCTCTGCAAGTAATACTCAACGTGAAGTTGGCTGCAATTGCAACCGAAATCAGCTGTTTTTTGAACTTTTCAATGAAGTTAGCTGCTTTTGGTAAATTTATGAATGAAGGCAGCTGATTTTGTTAGCAACTTCGGTCGCAAATACGGCTAACTTCACGTCGAGTATTACTTGCAAAAATCAGAACAAAAAACTGCTACACCCCTGATCAGAAATAACAAGAAAAAAAATTAGTGAAAATTGGTGATTCGGGCTGTACGGTCTTTGGCTTAGGTCCACCTCACGCTACGCGACACTACATGATAGTTGGTAGTTTTTCAAAAATATTCCTCTAATGATGAAGTTATCTGTGCAATGTTGTAGACAAAAAAGAACCAAACTTTTTTGTCCATGAAAGTATGGCACCGAGGCCTCTCCTTAGGGCCTTAGGCCCTTAGGTTGTCCTTAGGTCAACCCTGGCCCAAAAAATTTCTTTTCCAATGTTTTGGAGTACATTGACGGGAACTTTTTTCTTTGTATGAAGTATGAAGTTCTGATTTTAAATTTTTTTGAAAATTTGAAACTACTTTCTCTAAAATTCTAATTCTCATCAACTTCGCCTTTTGAAGCAACTTTCTAACTGCCATAGTTCTAGAGGTGTGAGTCATCCTCTCCAATTCTACAAGTGGTTAAATCCCAGAATTGGGCCAGATTTTCCCAAAATCCTGAAACACATGTTCTGTTATAATTTATTCTCTACAACTTTGCCTTTGGAAGCAACTGTCTAACTGCCATATTCTTAGAGATATGAGTCATCCTTCCTGATTCTAGAAGTGGTCATATCCCAGTATTAAGCCATTTTTCTCTAATACCCTGAAACACGTGTTCTCTTAAATCTTATCCGCCACAACTTTGCCTTTGGAAGCAAATTGCTAACTGCCATAGTTCTTGAGATATAAGTTTCCCTTCCCAATCCTAGAAGTGGTCATATCCCAGAATTTATTTGAGCAGTTTTTCACAAAACCCTGAAACACATGTTCTCTAAAGTTTTATTCTCTATAACTTTGCTTGCGACAGTAAATCTCGTATTTTGCATAGTTGAGCAAATATAGACGAAAAAGTATCAGCTTTTGTATATATGGCCGAGAAACTCAATTTCATCCATTCCATTGATCAAAGTGCACAGTGCGCAGACCACTGACCCGATTTCAAAATTTTTTCCCAGTTTTTGAGATCAAATTGCTTTCGTTTGACACCAAGATGAACAATTTTCGTGATATACTTGCTGAGATATTTGCGAAAACGTTTCACCGACCCTCGACCATGTTTTTGGACAATTCTTCGACCACATCTCATTAGAAAAAAACGTAAAGACGGACGGACGACTGGACATTTTTTTATTGATTCGTCATCTGAAGTAGAGGTGAGCGGGCGGCCCGAAAATTCGGGCTGCCCGATGCCCCGCCCCGGGCTAAAATTTTTTGGGCATTTCATCGGGCATTATTTTTCGAGCGGGCCTAAAAAATGTCGGGCGGGCACCGGACGGTCAACACTTTCAAATAACCAACAAATTCCCATTTTAGTTCACCGATAAAATTTCGCAGAAATAGGCTACGAGTTAAAATATTAAATTTCAACAGTTTTTTCAAAAAATATTCCATCTTCTGACAATTTCTTCTAAAAACGTAGTAGAACGTAGTGAACATTCAATTTCAAAGATCAATTGTTTAGTTTGAAAAAAAAAACCATCAACTCTTCATATGAGGTGAGTAATATATCCCAACGCTCAAATGAAGAATTACTATCAAAATTAAAAAAATTCTTATAGAAATTTCGGGCGCGCACAAAGATCTATAAGGAAATTCAGACGGGCATCGGGCGGGCATAAATTTTCTTAAAAATTTGGGCGGGCATAAAAAAAGTTTCGGGCTTCGGGCGGGCGAGCACTTTTTATAAAGAAAATATCGGGCACGGGCCCGGCAGGCACGAAAATTTTCTCCGCCCGCTCGCCTCTAATCTGAAGTTGTTATGCTAAACGTATGACCCGACGGTCCAAAAATTTTCAAACTTACGTAGGTTCTGACATTAACTTCTAACGCACTTAAAGCGAGTATTATGCATTTCATCGTGAAATTAGCCTTTGTCGGAAGTCGCACTGAACACACTGAACAGTGAACACGTTGCGGTAAGGTATGCGTTTGCCTCTGTCAAAAACAAATGACATTATGTAACTTCGACCTTCAATCATTTTGGATTATACATTCATTAATTTATCAATCAACATGGGATTACATTTCCACCCAAAGCAACAAACACATCTCTTCATCACGTAAATAATAGCGTAAGTAAAGTATATCTAAAAACAACTTTGATAATAACATGGGTTTCAGTTTAAAAAAAAAAATTTATGAAATTAGAAGCTAAATGAATAGAAATTTTGTAAAGCCAACTTCAAAAAATCAGTAAATAAAATGACAACTTTTTCAATTCTAAACTCTAACGAAAAAAAAACATTAAAATAAAATATTTACTAAATGCAATTAATAGTACAAGATAAAGAAAAAAATTAAAAATAAAAGTATAATTGTTGATTTTAAAAATATATTTAGAAATGTAGAAATTATGTGAAGCATGACATTGTCTTACCATTTACTGATTCTTATCAAAATGTAATTATAACGCAGCGATGCGATTGAAATTACTTCATTTCATGTTATTGAACTAAAAAGCGACATAAAAACACTGGCTTCGATGGAAAAGTCAGCTAATATTACACAGCACCTTAAAACTCTGATCGAGCTGGCAGTATAGTACTTTTTGATAAAAGCTACGTATGAAGGTACAAGGTAGTTTAACGCACTAAATGGGAGATTGTCGATACGAGCCGAAGGTCAGTAAGATGAAGTTTGAATGACGTAATATGCGAGTACCGGCATTGAGCTTAATGGAAAAGATCGTTGCGTTGACTCGACGTTGGACAAGTGTTGTTAATTCTATCTATACACATCTATCAGCATATAGAGGCAGAACGTATGACCCTGTCAAATGACGTTTATCACCACCGAATAAAAACAAAACCATTTCCTGTGTACGCCCCTGTGTACCCCCCCTGACGAAGTGGTCTGACTACGGCCCTGACTGCGCCTGCCGTTTGACAAATTTCATTGTTACCGTTGCTCGTTTGGATATTCGTAGTGTGATTGAAATGTGCACCCCTTGTCAAATATCACGCCCAAGTCCATATTTTCTTCGACCCTCTTCACTGGTTCACCGTCGCGTCGATGATGACCGGGTTTTTTTTCCTAGTGAACGTCATTATTTTTCATTTTTCTTTATTGACTTGTAGTTTATTTTCATTGCACCATCGCATTAAGTCATTTATCCCTTCTAGCATCCTCCGTCTTTTTTGTCGTCAGCGAAGTTTAACACAACAATTTCGTCCATCAATGGAAAGGAGTTGTCAAAGAATATAATAAACAGGAATGGTACATTAACTGAACCTTGTCCTACGCCTGATGACACATACAAAAATTTGGATTTAGCACTACCTAGTTGGTACGCTTGAGTCGCTGCGGAACCAGAGAAATGCTAAGTTGGCACTACTGTGCCTAGATAGAATGCACATGTTGAATGACATTCAGGTTTGCATAGAACCAACATGTCAATGCATATCAGACCGCTTTTCTAGGGGGGGATTTTGTTTTTTTGGAGGGGGGTTGAAATTTTGGAAAAATTTTGTCACTGCGCCGGCAACGTTCCTTTAAGTTTAGCGCCATAGGTATTTAACTGGTGCAAGGAAGATGTTCATGCAAAGCGCCGCAGGCAAAGATTTTCTTTGGATTGCTTTCTCTTGTTCTTTAGTAAAATCAAGGAACGTCTTAATTGCAGCAGGAGAAATTTTTTGATTGTAGGACTTATTGTTAAGTAGGGATTTCAATAATTGATTGATTTCATATTCGTATAAGGTCGTCGAAGACTTATAGGCTCTTAACTAGTTTTTTGACTAAATCGAGGTGTTTTTGAGCGTCTCAGGCGAAAATTTGGATCTGTCTTTTTTTCAGCAATAGAGCAGTCCCCGAAAATGGCCGCCCGGGCGCCTTTTTTGGGCATGAGGCTGCCTGAAAGGTAGTCTCAAAAGAAGTGTGGGGATTGAAGATGGGTAAAATCAGTCAAGAACTTTTGAAGTTATGATACGAAAAGTCGTCAAAAACGTGGTTTTTTGAAGGTCGCAGAAACGTTTTTGCTTATATCTACGCGATTTACGAACGGGAATTACTTTTCAAGGTTTTGAATGAAAGATATGAATCTCAAAAAACTAACTAAAAAAAGCTGATGAAAATTGATTCACTGGTTCTGGCAGTAGGGTCCATAGAGCGGGCCAAACTCTTTCTCATGAATTTCATTAAAAATAAAGAAATTTTGCCGTGATTCAGAGGTAGTCGAAGGCTCAAGAAAAATCAAGAGTCAAGAAAAAGGACAGATTTTCTTCCTAGAATTGATATATGTCAGAAGGGATGGAACAAACCTCAGAGGGAGCGGATAAAATTTCGCCCCGCCCCTAGATACGGCGGCGGCGCTGACATGTATTATTTAGAGAATTCTCTCCCATGAAAAACATGTCTGTCGGCATGCGCATTCTATCCAGGCACAGCATTGCCAACTTAGCATTTCTCTGTGCGGAACACAATGTGAATAACAGCTAACTTATGGAAGATAATGAAACCAATTTTTTACGCAATTCTCTACCATACAAACCAACTGTCATTCACATGTGTTCTACCTTGGCAAACCAGAAAAGTGCTATGGGAAGTTTGCCTCACCAGAAAAGTGATTTCAAATGGTCATGAATACAAGAGAGCTAATGATGTTCCCGCTTTCTTAATACATAAATACATGAAAGAGGGCGTAAGAAACTGCAATAATTAGGCTCGTTGAGTTATACCAATGATGGATCCTGAACACCAATTTTCATGAGTAATAACTCGTTGCAATGGTGTAGTTTTTTAAAAACGCTTTGGAGGGTGTGCGAAGGAAAAACTCAAAACTTCGCTAACACAAGTGTCCTGTTTCTAAGGTTTCATCTGGATAAAAGACATCAGGAGGAAATAGCACCAGTAACAGATTGAAGGCCTAATGAAAAAGTAGAAAAACGGTGTCGTGTGAAAGGGAACTATTAAATGGCAGATCTAAGTCACTACTCGTATTCGTAGCAACGGTAAACACTCAAGTCATGAGGCAGTTCTCAACGAAATTAGATGGCAGCGCAATTTATTCACTTGACATTTGAAGTAGACTCACTTCTATATTTGAGAATTTTGACATGATATGATAAGGATAATAGGTGTCGCAATTTTCGGTAAGAATGGCCCTATAAGAGTCGGCCTTCGTCGCAAAACTCATTACGTAATGAAGTTAAATGGGAGACAGAGCTGAGAACAACTTATAAGTCGTCGCGTAGCTTGTACTTTCAAAATGTTCAAGAAGTTTTCGATATTTTGAAAATGTTTGTGTATTAAAGTCATACCACAATGTATTCAAATCTATTCACATGCCTTGTATTAACATGGCAGACGATCCACCACCTCCATTACAAATGGCGGCAACTCCATACTCATCAGTTTTCAGATTAATTGCTAAATGATTTAAGATACGAGCACCAGACATTGCTAATGGATGACCCAAACTAACTGCTCCACCATTAGGATTAACTTTCTCGGGATCTAAGTCCAGATGTTTAATATTAGCTAGTGCCACAGCACTAAATGGCTCATTGATTTCCCAGTGTGATATTTGTGATTTGTTTATTCCACTTTTTTCCAACAATTGTTGTATTGCCAGTGCAGGAGCTTTACCAAATTCAATGGGTGGCACACCCACATCTGCTACTTCTACAATGCGGGCAATTGGAGCCACCTGAAACCGTTTCAGTGCTTTTTCTGACATTAATATTGTTGCGGCGGCACCATCACTCAGCGCGCCAGTATTGGCCGCCGTAATTGTTCCGTTCTCTGCAACCGGTTCCAGCGTTTTGATTTTTGCAAAGTCCACTCTTTTTAACTCTTCATCTTCACTAACAGTCACGTCTGCATTTCCCTTCGTCCCCGATACAATGACTGGAACTATTTCTCTGTCCAACAAACCGGATTTGACTGAATTCAAACTTCGCTTATAACTATTGATGGCATGCTCATCTAACGCTTCACGGGACAAATCGTAACTCTTTACTAAATGTTCGGTACGAAGCACACCGGACATCTGCAGATACACATCGGTTACACCATCCTTGACAATACCATCAACTAAAGTAATTCCGCCGAAGGGTGTGTCTCCTCTGTACAGATAGTAAGGCACGTTGGATACCGATTCCATGCCACCACTGACTACCACGTCATTAGTACCTGTTTGAATGCTCTGCGCAGAAATTGTTATAGCCTTCAGTCCCGAAGAACATATCTTTTGGATGGTTGTGCAATCCGTATGATGTAAAATACCGGCACCCATCGCCGCTTGTCGAGCTGGTGCCTGACCTATACCAGCTTGGAGTGCATTACCAAAAAAGACTTCATCCACATCTTCACCGGTAATATTTGCCCTCTTTAAAGCTGCTTTAATAGCAATCGATCCCAACTGAGGAGCAGACAGCGCCGACAATGTACCTCTGAAAGATGCAATCGGTGTTCTCGCTTGTGATACGATAAATACGTCCTGAAATTGAACAAGAAACAATGATATTGCAAAATAACGGACTTTGGCCGAACCTACGTTCAAAGACGGCATTTTCGCTTTTGATTCAAAAAGAAAACTTTCTGTGGACACTACCGCAGAGAGTTAATTTACACTGAGAGAACACTTATCACTCCAATTGCGATAACGTAGCAGATAAACAATGCAATCTGACAGTAAGTGTTATTTTGTAATGGATCTTTTTTTAATTCCTAGTGATTGTTGTCAGCCGTACGATGCCGCTCAAACATATAAATTTGAAAATTTGCAATGTTTGGTATATTCATTTGGTTTTGCCAAACATAGACAAAACTAGCGTGATATTTTGCGGTCAAATAGACTGCGGAAAGAACAAGATTTTCGACTATACCAATAGTTATTTACGTAACTAGGAAAAACATAATGTTTTTGACGAGTGTGAGGTTTGCAGGCCTCGGCGAAGCTAATGCACGGAAGGCATCCATGTAAGCCTCTTATCAACTATTTCAATTGATCTGAACTCATCTTTATTTCAGACATGACAGCCGCCGATCGAGCCGCAGTCGGTCAATTTTAGAGCAGCCGAACCGCAGTTGGTTAAGTCGTACAAGCCGATTTTGAGCCGACTTGGAGCCGATTTTTTGGCTCGAGCTGCATTTTGTTTTAACATAAAATGGGAAATTTTTTCAACGAGAAAATAAGAAATAATTATCTTGTTTTGTCTACAATATTTATTCATGTTTCCATTTTTCCTTTTAAGAACTATCTGGGAGGTAACTTCTAAAAAATGAACTTATGAGTCACATATAAACAAAATGGAAAGTACGCCCTTCAAGAGTTCTGTAGCTAAATTAATGTTGTCCATACCAGCTTCTTCTGGTTCAGCCGAACGACATTGGTCAGAAGCAGGCTCTTTATTTACAAAGAAAAAGGCTCAACATGAACTTATTAATGTACAAAAGGTGATGGTTTGTAACAGGGCCTATTTTTGGGAATTTAATTTAATTCTTAAGTTTGAAAATTTGTGAATTTTATGGATTCTTTTTAGAATTTTATGGAATTTTTAGAATTGAATTTCCAAATAGGCCCCGGTTTGTACATGAAAATTTCAAATACGTCAGTTAGCTATGTACCTTTTCAGTTTGTTTGTATTGAGTAACTTAATATTATTAAAACACATTTAGGCTTTTTGGCATTTAAGAAAGTGCAGAAAAATTATTACATTAAGAGTCACCCAAATTGATATCAGTTGTTTTGGAAGAAGAGACGAGGACTAGCGTCACGTATTCCTTTTGAAAAGGGTTTTTGTTGTGATATCAGTGATATCAAATTTTGAAAAAAAAAAAAATTGCCGACGGAAAAAATTTTCAGCGAAAAAATTTCCTGCGAAAAAAATTTTCAGCGAAAAAAAAATTTCAGCGAATTTCAGGCGAAAAAAAAAAAAAAAAAATTTGGCGAAAAAAATTTTCAGCGAAAAATTCAGCGAAGAAAAATCGGCGAAGAAAATTTTCTTCATTTTCGAAAATTTTCGCGAGAAAAATTCCGGCGAAAAAAAAATTTCAGCGAAAAAAAAATTTCGGCGAAAAAAATTTTCAGCGAAGAAAAATTTCGGCGAAGAAAAATTTTCAACGAAAAAAATTTCGCGAAAAAAATTTTCGACCAAAAAAAATTTTCAGCGAGACCAAAAAAATTTCCGCGAAAAAAAAATTTTCAGCGAAAAAAAATTCGGCGAAAAAAATTTCAGCGAAAAAATTTTCAGGGAAAAAATTTTCAGCGAAGAAAATTTCGGCGAAGAAAAATTTTCAACGAAAAAATTTCCGGCGAAAAAAAATTTCCGACCAAAAAAATTTTCAGCGAAAAACAATTTCGGCGAAAAAAATTTTCAACGAAAAAAATTTCCGGCGAAAAAAAATTTTCAGCGAAAAACAATTTCGGCGAAAAAAAAATCAGCAAAAAAAATATTGGCGAGAAAAATTTTCATCGAAAAAAGTTTTCCGTAGAAAAAAATTTTCGTCGACACGAAACATCTACATATCGTCAACAAAAAAAATTAAAAAAAAAAACAATTTTCCCCCTAAATCCGTCCCATACCACCGCCGGCCATTTTGTTGGTCGAGATTACGAGATTGAATTTGGGCAAAATCAGTCGAAAACTTTTGAAGTTATGATCGAAAAAGTCGTAAAAAACTAGGTTTTTTGAAAGTTGGTGGAACTTTTTCACTTCTTTCACTGCGAAAATAGAACGGAAATCGCTCTACAAGGTTTTGAAGGAAAGATATGGACATCAGCGAATCATGAAAATTAAATTAGTGAAAATCTGTTGAGTGGTTCGGGCTATAGAGTCCTTAGTGTGGGCCCAGCTCACGCTACGCTACCCAAAACGATATTTGTTTTTTTTCATGAATATTCCTTTGATAATGACGTTTTTTGTGCAGTGTTGTAGAGAAAAAAGAGGCGAACTTTTTTGTCAGAGACCTCTGCTAAGTGCTCTAGGTCGGTTCTAAATTCTGGGCTTATTTTAAGGACTTGTAGAGATTTTCTTCGCCCGTGCTTCGGACTGGTTTTTCAATATTTCCCTTGCGGCAATTTCCAATCCAATTAATGAGGACGTAATTGCACATACTTTAGAGTTAAGGCAATATTTACTTAGATACGTTCGAGTCTTTTGAGTCTTTTTGTAACATCAACTCTGTTTGTCACATCTATTCTGATACGTACGGGTCCCTTGCATATGTTTTTATAGCTAATTCACCATCTAAAGACCATGATCGATGCTCTCCCTACACCCGAGTCGAGATTCGACTGGCTACAAACGTCGTGGTAAACGCAATAGACCCCTTTTCGAAGAACTTTGTTCTTCGAACGGGTCTAAATATTATGCTGTGACTTCCTTTTTAGTAGCTTCGACATTGGTAGTGAACTTACACTTTCGGTCCATATAGCCATCATTATAATTGACGTTGGACTGAATTTTACGCTTTTTTCATTTTTCTTACAAGTACTGAAGTTGGATATTTCAGAAAATTCAGTTCAAAATTACTCGTTGACTAGCATCTAATATTGACTGAATCCAGTTTGAAGTCAAACTTGTATCGAAGAGTGAATCGGTTTCAAATTGAGCCAATTAAATTGAGGTATAAACTATGAATCTGATCCGAATACGGATTACCTTTTATAGAACGTGCAGGACTGGGTGACCTACTTTTCCAGTTCATGCTTCAAGGAGCTAAGTGAGCCCGAAGTTCTTACCTAATTCCGGAGTGGGCGAAGGCTGCAAGGGGTCCACTAATGAAAAACCATTGTATCATTGGGGCCTACCACCCCACCCAAAATACCATTTTCACCACACCCCGAAAGTCATAACTCTCCCGAGATGTCAAATTTTCCAAAAATGAGAAATTACTTTTCTTACGATAGAACAACGAATTGAATGGTCGATTAATCTTGCCCCAAAGAAAGAATTGGTCGGGTAGTTAAAGATGTTTTTGCAGCAAATCAATCATCTTTATCTAAAAATAAATTTTGGAAAAGAAGAGGTTGGAATTGAAAATCGGTGAAAGTTACAATAAAATACATTTTACGTTGGCAATCTTAACTTCTTTTTTATGTTTGATTCAATTTCTGATGGTGTGTACAAATCGAATTTCATTTACGACAACATCCCAATTAAGATCTTACAAACTTATGACCTTCTACGATTCCTTCCACTGCGACTTCTAGACTTATCACTAGATCTGCTATTTGCTTCATTACCACTCTGCCTTCGTCGACTCTCATTTCCGTTATCAAATCTACTGCCCCTGCGTCCATCACCATCCCTCCGACGACTTCGATCATCGCGATTCCTACCACTGTCAACAGATCGTCGATCCCAACTATTACTATTTGAATTATCTGTTGGTGACATATCTGGCGGCTGAATCGTTATGTTCAATAAGCTTGGCGGCATATTATTATTAGAATTATTCTTTCCCATATAGGACGAACCATTGCTTCCACTCCACGGATTGTTTTGATTCGACTGCCAAATATCGCGATCGTTGCTACCATTTGCGTTACGTTTTTCGGTGATTGGATCGGGTAAAACATTTAGTGCCATCAATGGTGGTATAAATGCTGGTGTGCTACTACTGTCTTTTTCAAAGACTAGCTGTGCATTATGGTCGTATGGTTGTCGGCGACGTTTACGTTCACTTGGTTTGTCGTAGCTGCTGTCCGAATTGTAGTCGTCGTCTTTCATAGAAGGTAGGAGATCGTTCAGCTCTTCAATTTCCCCGGAACTGATGTAATCGTTTAAAGCCGTTGAGCCTTCTGAAATTACCTTATCGAGACGTGAGCCGGCTGAAAAATATGCATTTTGTTGAAGTTGCTGTAAGACAAGAATTTCGAAAATGGACTTACGGATGACTGGTATCGTTTTTCCATAAACAATAATTGCAGTTGGTGCAACTTTCTGCAGAGGAATCATTGGTACATTGTCAACAATCATCGAATCCTTCACATCTTTTGACATGAGGTCATCGTCTTCCGGACGGCCTGTATCGTTCCATTGCGCCTGGAAGTTTCTAGGAATTGGTTTACTGTAGGGAACTTTCTTGTCTCGATCAGATCTCTTATCATTGATTTGTGATGTGTCTAAATCCAGACCAGGAATAAATCCACGATCACTTGTCAGACTTTCGGTAAAATCGACTTTGTCTTCAGGTCCCATACCAGGAATAATTGCTGCACTGTCATCTAATTTTTAAAACGAACGTTAAGGTAAGAAAATGATTGTTAAACTGAAATACAAGATCATTTACCAATATCACATTCGTCCAGTCCTTGCAATCCCGCTGGCAACGTATTCAAATTATATTTGTCTGTCATTCGATCTCCGGGACGATTTCTCGTCCAAAATTTGATTGTATGATCATTTGATCCAGAACACAAAATATGTCCCAAAGGATGCCAGGCTAATGTCCACACAATGCTATCATGAGCCGTATCAATAGCACCGACTTCCTTATCGGTTCCCACATTCCAAAAGAGTATGGAACCATCAGAGCCACCCGAAGTGAATAAACCTTCGTGTATGGGATGCCACGAGACAGCACTGGCTTCTTTTTTGTGGCCGCGGAACACTTGTACTTCTTCACGAAGATTTCGCAAATCAAACAATTTTAATAAATGGTCTCTGGACGCCGTGATAAGCCAATTTCCGTTTTCATTCCATTTCAAGTCCATCACAGTCGACTTGTGAGCATGCCTTAATTATAATAATAATGAAATTGTTGTTAGGAGCTGCATTCACTTTAGTGTAACAAAAAAAACTTACAGAGTAGCTAAAGCTTGCCCGCTTTTCGGGTCCCATAGTTTGATAGGCTGTTGGTTGTCTTTGCTACCTGATACTATTAAAGCTTTTTGGGGATGCCAGTGAACACATTTTACGTCAGCACCGTGACCTATAAAATAACGGAAATGTTGCTTTGAAAATTCCATTACGCAATTCTACAGCACATCATTCGGCTACCATTTGAATTGAGTAAGAACATAAGATCGGCGCAAATTAACTTTTCATGTAGTGAAAGCTTTTCTGGCAATTATTTCGGTGAGGGAAGAGTTAATTTGCGACGAGTGTAAAGACTAAAAATAATTATAACTCAAAAGGGGCCATCCATCCAAGTATGTACATCTTCAGGTGGGAGGTCGGGGATCAACAAATCCGTACCATTTAGTACGAAGGGTGAATCAGAGAATGGAATTTTTTATACTTATAGACGGCCTCAAAACAGTAACGAATACAGTCATGAGAGCAGTTCATTTTATGCTGAAAGTTTGGGTTGTCGTCGCGCGCTACCGAGCAACATTGTTGAAGTTTCCCCTGAAAAGTAACTAGTTTGACTTGGAAGATGAACAAAATTTGTCAAGGAATTCCGAAGACGCTGTCGAAAAAGTGGCCAGAAACTAGTTACGTGTGAGGTTGAGAAAAGGTTTCAAATAATGGCGAAGTGTGTAGTGGGGCTGGGAGCAGATTAGGAGGCAGATTTGAAGACGAACACTTGTTTTGATAATTTTATTATACCCGTACGATGTACGAAGGTCCTATACGTTTTCTACAAACAATTTTAATGTAACATGGGGTAGATCAAGGTGGCAGTTGGGGGGATGCATTTAATATCGTCTAAATATGACGAATTTACAATAAAAAAAATGTCCGTCCGTCCGTCTCCACGGCTCGACCGATCATCGCAAACTTTTTTTTTCCTTGAAGGTACATGCCTCCCATGATGAGCAATATCAGCCAAGTATTTCCGGAGATATGGTCGAAGAAGTGGAGGTCGGACATGAAATTTTCGAGCGTCGGTGAAACTTTTTTGCAAATATCCAGCATTTTGGTGACAAATGAAAGCATTTGATGTCAGAAAATTGGGAATCGGGTCAGGGGTCGGGGCACCGGGACCAATGAAATCGACGAAATTGAGTTTCTTGGCCATATACGAAAACAGTTTTTCGTGTTTATTTCCTTAACTATGCAATATGGACATTCACTGTCAAAGGCAAAGTTTTAGGGAATAAAATTTTAGAGAACGTGTTTCTCAAGGCTTTGGGTAGAATTGCCCCTATCCTGGGATATGACCACTTCTAGAATTGGGAGGGATGATTCATACCTATGAGAACTATGAGATGTAGAAAGTTTCTTCCAGAGACAAAGTTGTACAGAATAAAAATTGAGAGAACAGGTATTACACGGTTCTAGGGAAAAATGGTATGACCACTTCTAGAATTGGGAGGGATGACGCATCTCCCTTGAACTATGAGAAGAAGAAAGTTGCTACCAAAGGTAAAGTTTTATGAAATAAAAGTTTAGAGAACATGTGTTTCAGGGTTTTAGGGAAAAATTGCCAAATCTTGGGTTATGACAACTTCTAGGGATGACTCATATCTCTAGAATTATGACAGTGATAAAGTTGCTTCCAAAGGTAAAGTTGAAGAGATAAAAATTTTAGGAAATACGTGTTCCAGGGTTCTAGGGATAAATTATCAAATCCCGCGATAGAACAACTTCTAGAATTGGGAGGCATGACACATATCTTCAAAATTACGGCAGTTTAAAATTTGCCTCTTGAGGCAAAGTTGGTGAGAGTTACATTTTAAAGAAAAAAGTTTCAGGACTTACCTCGTAATACTTTTTCTTCTTGACACCGCATAAAGTCCCACACTCTAAGTGTACCATCATCGCTGCAGCTAACGAATTTACTATCCGAAGGACTAAAACTGTGAAATTAAAATGCAAAACATTTATTTCATGAAACGGTAACAATAAATTTTGTTTTTGAAAAAGCTTCTTTTGAAACTTGTAATAATTACACTAATAAATTTTGTGACTAATGTGCTACTTGGACATAGTGGACGCCTAACAGTATCGATTATCGATTGAACTTTCAATTAATATTCCATGTAATTTGTATTTCGTAACTCTAGAGAAAAATGGATAGTCGCGTTTTCGAGGAATGCCAAAAAAACTTTATTATTTTCAAAAAATGCTCGAGAAATAATTCAAAATAGTATATTGTTATGTCGTTCCGACAGTTTGCTTTTTCCGAGTACGAAAAGCTGCATGGCGAGCTATCCGAGTTGTGTCAATCAAAATTTTATTTCAGCAACAGTGCCTGGGAATGTTCCCATTTCCGAACAGTTATTGCAATGTGCCTAGCCTAAGAAATGACAAACTTTCGAAATCAAAAACGACTTAGAAAACTCAACGTATATTGATGAAAATACTATCAACGTGCAAGATATTCGATAAAACATTTGACAAAATGCATTTTCGCGCAGACAGACAGAAAATGCGAGATTTTCTTACAGAATTTACAACCAAAAGTTAGCTGCTTCAGCTCACATCTGAACGCTATTATAGTATATAGTGCGAGGTCGGAGTGAAGTCCCAGGGCGGAAATTTTTTTTAATCATTCCCGATTACATGTGAGACCGTGAGTGATAATAAAAACAAATATTTGAATGATTTCATTCACGGTGACACAGGACATTTATTTCCGTTATTCACAATAACCCCGACTGATAAATCCATAATATGACAGTTAAAAATAGTAACATAACTCCGCATAACTCCTTTTCAGTGCACTTTTTCGCATGTTGTGTTGACACTATGAGATTTTTTACTCTATTTACGAAGCACTTTTCAAACGCATCAAAATTTTGGTCAATTTCTGATATCTTTAAAATTTGTGTATATGTTACGATATGTTACGATAAAATTACGATAAAATTTCCGGATACACTTGCAAGAGTGTCATATGAGAGCTATAACTGATAAATAATAGTTTTTGATACAAGTTACGCACATCTACTACCAGCATGCGTAACGTGTATCAAACAACGTTTGTTTCCAACGCTATTATTAGTATACTAAGCGATATGCGATACGGTGGAGAACAAACCCGGAAAAACAGACTAAAGTCAGCGCAGTTTCATAAGAGTCGCTCCGCTTTGGTAATGTTGACTCAGCTGTTGGGGAATCGAACGAATCGAATACGATGAACTATTCACTTTTGTTCGCAGGTCAGCAATACTTAATAAAAAATAAACCCACCAAATCAAACACTCCTTAGCATTTTTCCAGAGTGGTCAAAGTTGGGACATTTTTGAAAATGTCAATTTTTGCCAGTCTCTCGAGCCTTAGTATATAATAGTAGTTTTTGCAATTCACCAACAAAAACTCGCTTTTTCGTGCGTCATTTCGGTGTCGCATGAAGTCATTTTGCCGCATTAGTGTGATGACGTTTTTTTTTTACGCATTAGTGCGATGAAGGATTTTTACGCACAACTTGAATTGAATTTTTATATTTAAAGAAAATCTCGTTTTTGTCGATGATTTGCAACATACGTTGTTTGATACACGTTATGTAGCTTAACGCACACGGTGTGTTGCCGAACTCACCTTCGGCTCGTATCGGCAATGTGAGATTGGGCGAGTTCGGCAACACACCGTGTGCGTTAAGCTACATAACGTGTATCCAACAACGTCTGTTGCAAATCACCGACAAAAAGCGAGTTTTTCCCTGCGTGTTTTTACTTGCGAAAATTTGTCGAAATTGCAATTATTTTTTCGCACTAGTGCGTAAAAACAGTTTGTACGTACTAGTGCGAAAACAATTATCGCACTAGTGTGTTAAAAAAGTTTTGTCGCACTAGTGCGAAAAGTGAAGTCATGCGAAAAATGACGCACGAAAAAGCGAGTTTTTTTACGGTGAATCGCAAAAAATAATTTTTTTCACTAATTTCCACTGTTGGTTTTTGTTAGTGATAGTGACTCCCCTAAAATAAGCCATTCCACAGCTACGTAGGTCGAAAAACGACAGAGAAATGGGGGTTTGAACTGATAAAGTAGTCAAAGTTATATGCATACACGGTACTTGCTTAGTTATTACTATCAAAATACTGAAACATTCATTGTTTTTCAATTTCTGTCAAATTCTTATTTTTTATGTCTTATACTGGTGTATAAAATCTTCAATTAGATTCAGGAATACCCCTGCTGAAAAAAGCATACACATACATCCTTCCCCTTAGTAAACATTATACATCACTTGTAGCTAAATGGTTGTGAATTCGTCGATTGTGATGAAAAGGTCCACGGGCTCCGCTGTACTCCGCCCTCTGACATTTCACCACTTGGGTCGAAATGCCCCATTTAAGCTCCTTGTTATGCAATGTATTATTTATTAGTGCGATTTTTTACGCTACAATGTCGAATGTTACATAAAAACCCATTACATTTGTGGCGCCTGAACTCTCCGCGAATATTCGCATTCCCATAATGTATAATTAGCCCTTAAGTAATGCTCATAGCATAAATACTGATGATTACTTGATATGTACACCAACACAGCCTTGCCTGCCACCAGGTATAGAAAAAGTGAGCGAACTACGAACCAGGGTCATTTGGAAATTTGTTCGAAAAAATTAGGTTCCCAATTAGGTACTCTATCCTGACACAAGATTCCATAAAAAGTTTCACCTCAACGTATTCTCGCCCTTAGAGGCGAAACTATAGAGAATATTCATGAAAAACCAGCACCTATCGGACAAGTTCTGTTCCATGAATCCTAAATACCGAACGACTCAACGCCGAGAACATGCAAAATCCCTCAGTGTATCAATGGACGATATTATTGTATCAGTAAATATTTTACGGAAATTTGTCGGGAATTTTCGGAAATTAAATTCTCAAAAATAGGCCCTGAGATTATCGTCCTCGGGAAAGAATTTTTCTGACGAGTATGCATGCAACACTATATACTCGCCAAAAAAATTTCTCCTTGATACGTAAGTTACTATTTCGTTACTGGCGTCGAAAAAACGCAAAAACAATGGCGTATGGTTGCATTGATGTTATGTTCCTTTTATTTCCCGTCCAATACATAAACTGTTACATGTTACACGGTTCGGAAGAGCAGCACCACCCCTAACACAGATCTATCGCCGTTTATGCGGTATATGCGTACCGCACATCTTCAAACCACATAGCTCGAGCCTCGTGTAGTTGACATGCGCAATCGAATCCGCATCATCGACATCCGCATAAACTACGATAGATCTGTACCACCAACTAGCATACGTAAGGTGAAACGTGAAGTGCATAACTGAATAGTCTCTTTTACATACTTTGCGTGGTCACAATTTCATAGAATAGATTTCACACAATTTCGTGGATTCAGCTTGATTATTCCTTTTACAAAATGACCCGTGGTCGCAATTCTCTTTATAATGCTTAAGCTATTTGCACCATTTGTGCGAATAGTCACTGCGAGTTCGTTCAAAAATTAACGTGAAAAAAAGGGCGCCATGCAATTTCTCATGTCGAATAACGTCGAGTGAAAATTAAAAACAATTCCAAATAATCTCAATTCTCCATTCTGATGTTTTTATTGTTGTTTATGTCACGTTGTAGGAATGGCGTCATCTTGGTCAACAAAAACTGAAGGGGCGCAATGCCATCACATTGACGAAAATTATGTAAAATTGCCGAGCCGAGTAACTAGGAAAAGGGAAACTCACGACTTGTCTTAAAATTTAACATGCTAAATTTTAATCGACTATAATTTAACGCAACCAATCACAGCAAGTCACTTTGAAATTCAGTGACGGTCATCTTAATTCAAATAAACAATAAATCAACACAATTTTTTTGTGCAGGAAAACTGATTTTATTTAGCCTATAAATATGTAAAAATATTGTAAAAGTGATTTTTTTCGCTGATCATAGGTAAATAAATAAGGACAGTGTTATCACATATCACAACAAAAACCCTTGTTGAAAGGGTGACGCTTACAGCTTCGGAACGCAAAAAATTCTTTTGAAGTATTTTCATTTTTATTAAAGGAATGCGTCACAAATGCCGGACCCCCCAATGTTAGAGTTTTTCTGTTCTTTCAGATTTCACGAAAAAAAAAATAAAGTTTTGCGTGATGTGGGAAGTACGGGTAGCCACATTTTTGGCGTGCGAAATCTGAAAGCGCAGAAAAATTAATACGTTGGGAGGGTCCGGCATTTGTGACGCATTTCTTTAATCGAAAATGAAAATATTTCAAAAGAATTTTTTGCGTTCCGAGGCTGTAAGCGTCACCCAAATTGATGTCAGTTGTTTTGGAAGAAGAGACGAGGACTTGCGTCACGTTTCTCTTTTAAAAAGGGTTTTTGTTGTGATATCAATAGTTTTGGAAGAAAAGAGAAAACAAATTTTGGAGAAAAAATTTCCGGCGAAAAAAAATTTCCGACGAAAAAAAATTTCCGGCCAAAAAAAATTTTCAGCGAAAAAAAATTTCGGCGAAAAAAAATTTCCAGCCAACCCAATAACTTTTCCTTTGACACCAAACATCTATCTCCATCCTAACACCGTTCAAAAATTTTGCTCATATTTGACTCATATTTAGTGAAAAATTACGATTTCCGCGGTTCTCGTGATGAAAAATTACGTGAATCACAAGGGATGACATATAAAAATTCAACCTGTGCGATGTAGCCCTTGCCTTCGGCGCGGGATTGAATTTTTATACTTTCATCCCTTGTGATCCAAATAACTATTTCAGCAGACGTCCTAAATTTCCATACTCGCTACGCTTGTAATATATAGAACTAATGCTGAAAAAATCAACATTCCAGTACTATTTGCACATCGAATGCGTCTCCTCCTCTAATAACAGTATTTTGTAATATGACAAAAAAGACTTGTGTGTCACACCTCCACTTTTGAAGAGTATTTTTGTGCGGATATCTTTACTTTTGAAAGTTTATGGACAGAATATGTACCCACACCAGCAGATCGTAATGTTGCAATCCTCGATGACGACTACGAAATCGATGGACAAATTAACTTAGCAGCTAATGACAATACGGACAGACTTAACACCATCCAGACAAAAAATCCACCTTATTGGAAAGCTGACCCGGATCTATGGTTTTTACAAATTCAAGCTCACTTTGCGACAGCTGGAATTAGATCAAAATACAACCAAATTGTTGGTAAACTTGACACTGACACTCTCTCAGCAGTCAGTGATATTGTCAAAAATCCACCAGCTACCAATAAATATCCGACTCTCAAATATCGATCAACAAATCAACTTGCAGATTCAGATCGTAAGAAACTAAAATCTCTTTTTACGATAATCCCCTAATTTTGAAAAACCTTCCAATTTACTTCGTAACATGAAAGATAGGTCCTGTGGTAAAGTCGGAAACGGCTGATCGATTGCCACAACAAATTCAAGCAATCTTATCTCGCTCCAATAAAGCACTTGATCAACAAGTTCTCATGAGTGATTAGTAGATTATGCACCGCTGTCCAGGATGCTCTATTTTGACGATTTGGAGGTAATCCAAATAATCCAAATCGTCGAAATAAACCATCCTGGACAGCGGTCTTTTATCTGCCGAGAAAAGATATATCGAGAAAAACAATTTTGCCCTAGGGAGAAAAATGCGAGATTATCGTTCTAGGCAGATAAAAAATATTACAAACAATGGACCATCAATCAATGTTTTATCTCGCTCCAGCGATTTCACAACACAGATCTGCAAATTAGAAGAAAAAATTGATTTTCTACAAATAGAAACCAATCAATCTAGCTCTCGCAACAGATCTGCTCAACGCAATGTTATAACAAAATACTGTTTAATAGAAATTATAAATTTGTCCGAATGAGTAAGCGTAGTTTTTATGAAAGCTCAGCTCTCTATACCTTTTGAACGATACTTTTGTCATTTGTTCGCTGAGAAATATGATAATGTTGAGTTGATTTGTTGTTGATGTGTCATGCATAGCAATGTAACGCTATCTGTGGGACTGTTGGACACTTTTCTAAGGAAATCAGTTACGGTTGTCTCTTGGCTGGTGACTAAGCATTTCGACATTCTAATATTTGCATTCGAATTTCAACACGCCGTTTCAAAACAAAAGAAACATCCAACTTAAAAATCGTGCGGGTGTAAATACAGGAAGAGAGTCATAAGATTGTGCAACGTTTCATTCAGACTCTTTCCATAAAAAATTGAGTTTTAGACGAACAAAATACAAACAAAAACGGAAACATGCAAGGGACCCGTACGCATCAGAATACATGTGGCAAAAAGACTCGAACTAAATCTAAATAAATATTGCGTTATGAAATTACGTCGACATTGTTTCGATCTTAAACCTTAGAAAATGTTTTACAATCTCTTGATGGAAAAGTCGTAAGTAGACCAGAAAAATGTTGAAAATTAAATTACGTGCGTGGACGAGGAATTCAATAGAGAATCTAGAACAGAAATAGGATTGAAAATCGCTCTAGAAATATTTGATGTGGAAACCTTTAAGTAATGAACAACATAGAAAAATTGAGATTGTGGCTTGTGACGACCCAGTTTTTTCAAATAGTACACAATTTTCATTTTTATTCGGTTAAAATACCATGGAAGCCAAAGTTAATGAAAACATCCAAGTTAGTTAGCTACTTAACGATTTTTTCGGCTCGCGTCGGAAAACGGCTCCATAACTTTTCTTGAAATTTTGCAGGGACCTTCGGCTGGACATTCTACGGCATATGAGATTTTCAAAAGGGGGGGGGGGTATCGGCCTAGTATAAAAGCATTTTTTGTATGTGTTTGTGTGTGTGTTATTGAACGCATATGGCACAAATGTGAGCAAGCTTTTTAGATTGTGGCCGGAGTCGGAATTCAGATAGAATCGTAGTGGCAGCCGCTCGAAGTGCCGTAGCGCCAAATTTTTTTTATGAACGGCGTCAGTCGCCGCCAGCTACGACAGCCGCGTTAAGTGCAGTGGCGCGAAGTTTTTTTTTACAAACTAGTGTTGTAGAGGAAGGAACATTTCTGTATAATTAAGTGGGGATAATCACCGCCAGCTTCCTACTTCCATAACTGCTGATATCACAATAAAAAGCATTTTTAAAAGGGAAACGTGACGCGAGTCCTCGTCCCTTCTCCTAAAACAACTGATATCAATGTGGGTGACGCTTACAGCTTCAGAATGTAAAATAGTATATTACAGTGGGCCCTGCGAAAGTAATTCATTGCATGAGGACACAATTTTTTTATAAAAGCCAAAGTCACGAGTGTTTTTTTGAGCAACAAACTTTGAGAACGTTATTTTGACGAGTGTAGAGCTTGCATATCTGGAGCTTGCATGTCCGAGCCGATGGTGAAAATATCAGTTTTCAAAGCGTGTTGCTCAAGGTTATACGAGTGAGTTTGCGATTTCTTAAAATTGTGTCCAAAGTAATGAATTATGTAGCATGGTCCACCGCATAATGTTTATTGCGTACCCATCCGAAAGCTGAGCATTACATGTATGTTTACCCCCTACGAAATTCATGCATTACATGTAGGGTCTTTTTTACCTCACTAGTGAAAACAAAAGTTTTACCTACCTCACTAGTGACATGTAATGCATGGTTTTCATAGGGGGTACGCAAAGCATACATGTAATGCTTAACTTTCGGATGGGACAGATAATGCACCTCTTGGCAAAATTGTTATTTTGACGTGTGGGGCATTGTGGCCCTAGCCGAAGGCGTGGATCATAATGCCACACGTCAAAATAACAATTTTGCCAAGAGTTGCATATGCTATTTTATGTATCGAGAACAGGTATATGGAGATAGTAAATTTGCGCTAGAGGGATAAGTTCGAGATTATCGTTTTAGATAGATAAAAATTCTTTTCAAATGTTTTCACTTTTGATTAAAAAAATGCATCACAAATGCCCCCAACGTAATAATTTTTCTACGCTTTCAAACAGACGCAAAAATTTGGCTACCCGTATGCATCGCGGAAAGGGGGGTGAAATCTGAAATAGTAGAAAAAGTATAACATTTGGGGGTCCGGCATTTGTGACGCTTTTTTTAGTGAATAGTGAATATTTTGCTGATTTTTGCAACATTTCAGTCACATGGCTCCACTCCTCACGCGTTAACTGGAAACTTCAAGAAAAAAAATTTTTTCTGGAAAGCATAGTCCGTAACCTTTCCAACGTCACCCGATATGAGATATTTGCTGATGAATTGGATTTTTGGCGACTGCTAGTGTTCGAGCACTTTTCACGTCTTTGGCCAATTTTGAAGTTTTACGACCTCCAGACTTCAGTCGGAAGAAATTAATGTCTTAAAGGAATTTTTTCTGGAAAGCCACTATCATTACCTTTCCAACGACACCCCACTTGAGAAATTTGTAGAAATTTTGAATTTACGGCAGCTATTTGAATGAAGCTAATTTTTCCTCTTATTTCGCTTTAACTCTCTCTAACCATCCACTCAAATGGCCGTCGTAAATTCAAATTTTTAACAAATTTCTCAAGTGGGATGTCGTTGGAGAGATAATGATAGTGGCTATCCAGAAAAAATTCCTTTAAGACATTAATTTCTTCCGACTGAAGTCTGGAGGTCGAAAAACTTCAAAATTGGCAGTAAAGACGTGAAAAGTGCTCGAACACTAACAGTCGCCAAAAATCCAATTCATCAACAAATATCTCATATCGGGGGTTGTTGGAAAGGTTACGGACTATGCTTTCCAGGAAAATATGTTTCTTGAAGTTTCCAGTTAAGGCGTGAAGCGTGGACCTCAAAATCCACCATATGACTGAAAAGTAGCAAAAATCAGCAAACTGTAATCGACGCCGAAAATCCAATTCTTTATCAAATAGCTCATGTGGGGCGTCGTTAGAAAGGAAATTAATGTGACTTTTCGCTAAAAATATCATAAAGCCAATTTGATTGATTTTTTGAGAACTAGTGGCCGAAAACGCTCCAAAATGACCAAAAAAGCACATTCTGCGATTGCGCGATCTCTGGATCCTTTCCGAAAAATTTCAAAAAGTCTCTCAAACATTAAAAATTTTTCAGTAGAGAAAACCAGAAGAAATCGAAATTTTTTTTTAAAAAAATCAACCGTACGGATGAAAGGAAAATGAAAATCTCGTATAGATACATAGGGGAAGGATCTGAAGTGAAACCTGTTTTGAACTCTATTGGAGTTCCTTTTTCGAAAACCACAACAAATTTTTGGGTGCCTTTTCAAAAAAACTTTTTTCTCTTTCAGCAGCATCGTGACCACTTACGACAAAACGAAACTGGAGAACCAAGTAGTTTGATTTTTTGCTACAAAAATTTAAATTTCGATACAAAAAGGAAAGTGAAAAACACCGAACAATGTACTTCAAAAGAGTTAAGCTACAAATTATTGTCTTGATAACGACGTTCATAAGTTCTAAGGGATCAAAATGTTAATAGTAAAAAAAAAATTGGAAGTAGAAAATAACGTTTTCAGAGGCTACTTGATAGATTTACTACCAAGTTTACTACTGCCATCTGGATGCAATATTGAAGCATTGATTCGCTCTTCCGTCTTTTATAATTTTCACATTTTATCGCATACGATGTAAGTTAAACTATAGATTTCACTGCATTTTATTCACTTAATATCCAATGCAATTTTTCTTAGACAAAAATGACCACAAGTAAGAAAAAAACTTTTTAGCTCTATTGCTGCTTAAACTTTGTTTTTTGTGATAGATTCCGAACTGAACATTTTTGAAAACAAAAGTAAAATTCCTTTTCCAAACAAATTTGCGAACAATTTTCTATCGCAGATAAGAATTCCAGTTATATTTTCTTTATTTTATCTCCTTGCTGCATTATCGCGTTTAGCTAATGAAAAACTTGCATAGATTTCATCAAAATGCATTTATTCCAGTCAAATACAATAATTTCTTTAAATTTATATTTAAAATGCAGGTTTTGTAAATATTTTAATTTTCTTTTTTGATTATGACAAAAAATCCTATCACAGGTTAAGATCACAGATAATTTTCTTTTTTATTTTATTTTTGTTTTTCATTTCACTTAAGATAGAACGAAATGGGAGTGCCATCTAGTGAATAAAAATGTAAAAAAAAATCTTTATTTCCATACAACATTACATAATAGCATTCGTAAGAAAAAGAGAGTGTGAGACTTTAAGGAAATCCGTTTTAATTCAGAATGGGTCCAGTTGGAAAAACATCGCTTCAATGATGATCAATGTTTTGGAAATTGCATTTTATTGAATGAATCGTCTGAATACGCAGTGAGTGTTATCCATATCCCAGCCCGAAATATCTCGTCGGAGATGAAGACGGAGAAGGGAAAGGGTGAGACAGAGAGAGAGAGACACGCCACATTTATTTGAAAATAATAATTTTACGTTGGCTTTTCTTATTAAAACTTAAAAAAATATTTATAAAACTACCTTATTCCTCGGACGGGCTCCTTATGCGCTTGAAACATACGAACATTGTTCATATTTGACTGCCAGTATTTAACGAAACCAGCATGATCTCCCGTTACCATCCAATTGTCGTTATGAGACCATACCATTGTACGAACGGGAACGTCATGGGCCTGTAATTACACAATACATTGTTTTGAATGTTAAAAGGTCTTCGAGGAGCGCGCGGAAGATATTAAGTGATACAAATGCAAATTATACAAACACTTAGCTCTATGACTCCTATAGTAAAGACTTAGTTCTCACCAGGGCCGATTTTAAGGAATTTAAAATTGCCAAAATTCTAATTCCTTAAAATAGGCCCTGGTTCTGACAACAGGTGCTGTAGAAATCCTTTATGTTCGTACTTCTAGAAGTTACGAAAGTTCCAAGGTCGCGGAAATTTTTAAAAGTTATTTTCAAGGAAAATGACACAACTGTCTACAATCATAATGCTGAAATTTTGATATATTTTACTCGCTGGACACGATCAATCTCCAGAGGTCTCCGCAAGTAAAATAAAGTATACGTACTTCCTTGGAGATTGTTATTTTGACTCGAGTGAATTGTGAAAAGAGGTACGTAGCCTTTGGCTCGAGCTGCACTTGTCAAAATAAAAGTCTACAAGGCAGTACGCAATGTACTATTTCTCGTATTTCAAGAGAAGAAGAATGAATAACGAACGTAGTGAACGTGACGGATTACTCATGGGCCTCGAGTCAGAGTCTTTTGCAGTGTCATTTGACGTTACGAAGTTTCAAAATCTTCTATTGTGTTTTTAAAAGGACTCTCTATGAAAGTTTGAGCTTTAAAAATTCCCGTTTTGACACACTGAGCTTTTTTTCACATCACTATTTGTTACAAAGCTTTAGTGAGCTTCGGTTCCACTGGAGATCAGAGCCTATTATTTGGGAGTTTTTTTTATACTTTTTTGGGAAATTTTGAATTCAATCCTTCACAACGCTTATAACCGGTTGAAAACAATGTCATTGTGTTACATTATCCGATACGAGAAACATTTGTTCTACCCCTTTCTTGTTGGGCGCTAGGAGGGCCTTTACGAGGGTAGCCCTAGTGCATATCTCAGCCATCACACTTCGCAGAAAATACAAATTGAATTGAATTGAATTGAAGATTGAAATTTAAAATTAAAAATAAAAAATTTCGAATTTTCAACTTGTCTGGAAATAGATGCCCTTCATCATAAATTTTACTATTAAATTATTATTTTGAAATTTTTTATATT
>WJQU01002545.1:0-25000 GCA_029228625.1 Pseudolycoriella hygida | reverse complement strand
AGAGCCCTTCATCCCAATAACACACTCTGTGTGTTAGAGAGATAAGAGACTGGGTACGAATGGAATCCGCGAAACGTTGGAGCGCATACGAGGGAGGAGCATGGTTGGCATGGACCGTAATAGCATAAGGAGAACAGTAGGAGGTATTACGGTGCAGAACAAGCACTTGGCGTGGATGAAGATCGGAAACGATCCAAATTGCAGTTGCGGCTTAGAGGAGGAAACGGGCGTACATCTAATCAGTGAATGTCCGAAGTACTATACTCTGAGAAGCAGAATACTGGGTGCTCGTGTGGTTTCACCTTCAGAGATCCAAAAACTAGGACCTGCTGCTTTAAACAGGTTCCTAGAGGGAACTGGGAGGTTCAAATGATTTACATGATGAGCAGGATGAAACAAAGGATCAATAGATCTGTGTTTCGAGTGCGGAAACGAACGTCCAAACCTGAAAAATCCATACATCCATAAAAAATTGAGTATTAGTCTACGTCGACGTTGGTCGTGGATAGCGTAATCTATGCAATCGGAAGCCATGTGAATCTGCCCGAAAGGGTTATTCGACTGATCGACTGACATGGTTTCTATATGCTAAAAGGTTGGCGGGGGTGGCGAGAATGTATGAAAAAGACTTCTTCTGCCCAAACTTGTGATCGGATGTATTTCATACGTTCACAGAAAATGTTCAGGGCTTCATTATGGACACAATGCTCAAGAACAAACATTTCATTGAACAAAAAAAATCAATCAAAAGTGCTGAAGAGGTTTTTACGCGGATTGATAGAGGGCCTCCGATTTTTGTGTGCTGTTAGGCCATATTTTCACCTATAACAGCCGACGCTGGTGGCGCTGTCAACAATTAAAAAAACTTCGTTATTACTTCATATTCGTACACAATATCAGCACTTTCCATCAACTACTTTCTGAGAAATAATTGATAGTATATTATGCACCGCTGTCCAGGATGCTCTATTTTGACGATTTGAAGGTTATTTCCCGAGCCGAAGGCGTGGGAAATAATCCAAATCGTCAAAATAAACCATCCTGGACAGCGGTGCATATATAGTTTTATCTGTCGAGAGCAATATATCGAGTTAAACAGTTTTGCCCTAGGGTAATAAGTACGAGATTATTGCTCTAGATAGATAAAATCAGTTTTCGGACCCTCTGTTAGAATACCACTTTCGACACATAATACTCGAAAACGAAAATTTTTTTAAAAAAACTGAAAGACGCGTGTCTGCTCATTTTCGAAGGAGAATCGAATAAGCCATAGATGGTATGATTCGGAAATGACATGTATGGAAACCACCTGAAGATTTCGCGACATCACTCTTAAGTGGGAATCACATGATGCTGGAGCGTTAATTAAAGAAGAGAGGATCGGACGAAATGAGTCTAAAGCTTACACTACCTATGATAAAGAATAGAAATAAGCAAGACAATTTCAAATTAGCGTCGCTACTAGATATTAGCCCGGGTCGGAGATTACAGCTATTCATCTTTGATCCCAATCGCGTTAATCATATTTTGTTTAGAGCAATAATATTAAGTTTGTGATCGAAATCCTATGCTCTTACACAATAAGCATTAAATATTTTTGTTCAATGTAGCTCATCTGTTTTTAAGCACCTAGCCAGTCTTTTGCCTTTTTCGCAGCTAAAATGCATGCATAGTGCATGGTGCACTATACAAATAATGAAGATGACTTCTCACCGAATAAACGAAAAATGTAAGATCGCGCATTCGTTTTAAATAAAATTGAGTGCACAAATATTAGTTTCAACGAAACAAATGCAGAAAAAAATAAGGTAAAATAATTGTGTCTTGTCTGTTCATGGACATATAAATTTTGGCCTAACAAAATCCTAATTAATTAAATTTTAATTGTGTCCAGAGTTTATGGTTACAATAAATATTAAAAGATGAGCACGATCATATCGTTCAACCGCAATATAAATGGTGCGTTAACATAAAACATTTTGCTATATATATTTCGGTGGCTTGTCTTGCGTTTTTGTGGTGTGATTTTTGTTTTTGTTTTCTAGGACAATAATAATAATGCTATATGTTTTTATCGTTTACAAAACGCGAGTCGGTAGCCATTAAAATGTCAAAATACTAAGAAATATAATTTCTGAGTTTAAATAATTTTTTATTTTTCGTTGATTCGTAAACTTGTTTGAAAGAGGAGTGAAGCGTAGTACGTGATATTTAATATCATTATGTGAGTGTTGACTTTATTGTTAACTTATAAATTATATTAATCTTTTTATATTGTGGATTTTGTATATGATTTGCTTACTGCACGGTGATCGTTTTTCTTTTGAACTCACGGATCCGTATCTTTTCCATTATCATTTCATCGCTCATTTTGATGTGAAGTTCTATATATTTTTATACGTTTGGTGTTGTCCGATATCTAATTTCGATTTCAACATTTTCAGCATAATATTTCGAAACATTTGCCGCTTAGGTTTCTATTCACTTGAGTCAGACTTTGAGGTCAATCATTGTCTTTAATTAGTTGGCGTCTTTTTTTACACATATACTTCTTTGCAATGAGTCACGGTCGTTTAATTGTTGATAAATGACGGTTATCGTGATTTCAAATTTAGTTGCTGGTTTGTTTCTAATAAATTCTCCTTATTTTTTCGTTTTCTCGCTGGTCTGGTGGTCCTTTTAGTAAAAACGATTTCGGATTGAATTAATTGCTTTCGGCGTTAGTGTTTAGCAACGTGTTACAGCAATTAATATCCAAATTTGTTGCTCTTTTCGGTAATAATTTGTCTTCTTGTTTCTAAGAAATCAATGGATCGCTCGTCTCGTAAGCCATAAATTGCGGAAATGTCAACACAAGAAGTGTGCAATTACACTGCTCTGGATGAAAAATAAGCCAATCTAGCGAATATACTGAGGCTAGAATCATTTTTTTTGCCTTCAGAAATCCCAACCCGAAATGCGTAGATGAGTTCGGAGATTAAACAAATTTCGGTGATTATCGTTGAACACCTCAGCGTTGTGATCGAATCTAGTACAATGGAATACCCCCCCATTTTATGAAGTGGCTCTTCGCAAATTGCGCGAATATTATCTACTTACGATCGTTAGATAAAAGCAGGCTCTTGACTCACCCCTCCCCCTCTCAGGCATATTTTCATCCATTAGCACACTTTTTTCGACCCCCTCCCTCTTCCCTTAGAAACTTGCGTACTTTGTGAATGGCCCCTAACTAATACATTAGAGGATGTATCCTTTTACCAAACGCGACGAAAACGGTGTTAGCTAGGGGAAATGTTCACTTGAATTAGGAAAGCAAAAATCAGGAGTGAAGAAATCAGGTACCGAAAATCAGAAAACGATAATCAGAAACCTAAAATGAGGAAAAACAAAAATCAGGAAATACCAAATTTAGGAAAAACCAAAATTAGGAAAAACGTAAATCAGGAAGGAAATAAATCAGAAAAAACATCAAAGTTTTCAATTCCTAAGGAGGTCGCAATCTTATTTTTGGTATGTAGGGGGCTCTGCTACCTAAACCCCCGCGCCTGCGGCGAGCTACTAACGCCCTGCAGGCTGCCTTACGTGCATGGGGCTTTGTCCCTTAGGGGGGGATATTTCTTCTTGAACCCCCTACGCGGGGGCTGCCGCCCTTCGACCTCGCTTTTTTTTAAGGATTGTTCACGTCCTACGGCGCATTCTATCAAAAATTATGTTCCTGTTTTTTGTTTTTCCTGATTGCCTGATTCCTAATTTTGGTTTTTACTAATTTAATTATTTCCTAATTTTTGTTTTTCCTAATTTTAGTTTTTCCTGATTTTAGTTTTTCCTTATTTTTGGCATTTTTTCTAATTTTCGGTTTCCTAATTTTTGTTTTCCTAATTGGTGTGGAATACCAGCTAGAGGATGTATCCGTAGAATTAATTGTTACACCAAGTGATATGAATCGTTTAGGAAGGCAATAAAAAGATTTGCGTCACATGTCTTTTCATAAAAGTATTTTCAAACGTTTTATTATGAACGTACAAATTGGAGTGGTCAAGAATTTCCGAATTTTGTTACAATCCAAGGTCGTTCTTAATTTTAAAGCTATTATTCCCTGTACTTTAAAGCAAGTGAAGGCGTTACCGGTCCTTTTTAGTTATGACTAAAATATATAAGGTTGAATATTAAGTGCCTCATTACACTCACTTATATGTCTCAAGAAAATGAGAAACAAACGCAGCTTAATGTGAATTTTAAGATAAAGTTGGTTGCGAATACATTTTTCGGATTATACAAGTTTATTCAAGTAAACAAAACATAATCCTTTTTTCTTGTTTTGTGAAGAAAATCTTCGAGTTTTGCTACAACGAATTTGAATTATGGTCCCTACGCTCAATATAATTTGCCTCCCCATTTATCGATTCAATTCCATCAAAAGATAAAAGAAAAGAGAATATTAAATTTATGATACAAAAAACCAAATGATACTAAAAAAAACTAATAAAACTAGTTTCACAATGCCTTGAAGCAGCATTGCATGTTGGTAAAAAATAACACACAAAAATTGTAATCACACTTATTGCACATCGACCCAATGTCTGATTTGCATATCATCCATTAAAGAAAATAAATCAAAATCAACCCTTTTATTGTTCCTATTCCGAATCTATTGAAAGACATGCACATAATATCGGTAGCACAAAATGTATTTATTCGTGCAGGCATATTTTTATTAGTAATATCGTCCATTTTATATCTTTGAATAATTTGATAAATTTGTAGGGCATTTATGGGGTTTGTTACAATTTTTTTTCTCATGGAGATTTATTGGTTTCCTTTATATTTCAGTTTCGATATGACTACGAATTAATGAGTTTTTGTTTCCATAGGAAAATTAAACAACAATAGAAGTAGATTAGGAAGAGAATCGATTTTCAAAAGGTTCAGCAACGAAAAGGGAAGCTTAAGGTCGATTCTTAATGCATGAGATCCGATTATGTTTTTTACTAATTCACAGATTGACCATAAAGTATAAAATCTTTGAAAAATGGTGCGTTATATGGATGCACACAAAGTTTCTCAAAAGCAGCGAGCGGAGGCGCTTATTATACTAGCTTAGCTATTACACTAAAAACGAGTCTCTGTGTCTTTTGTACATAACTGAAGTAAATACTTTCCGATTTTCATAATTATTAGTTTGATCGGCAGGTCTATGAAAGCTCAAAAATTGAAACTTTTTTGTTATTGGGGTTGTGCCCTTGGACTTAGCTAGGGCATTAAAAACGAGTCTCTACTACAGCCCAACATGTTTTTTGCACATAACAAATTTTTTTAGTCGAAAGGTCCAGGAATGTCTCACATTTTATGAAAAAAAAAATCGAGTAAATCCTAACCGATTTTGTTGATTCTTTTTCTTTTTGAGAGGTAACCGAGTACCGAATTAATATAAACAAATTTGGGCCCGGTGCCTGTGCATAAGGCTCAAGTGGGCCTCAGGTAGGTTCTAAGGTCGACCCTGACAAAAAGATAGTATATTTTGTAACTAGTGATGACTGATCAAGAAGGTCATCAGCAATGAGGTCTTTGAGATGCCTAGGGACCGAATGAGGCCGGAGACAGACTTTGTGAGGCGGTTTGAGACTGTCGTGCCCAGCAGGTCGGAATGGCTGGCCAAGTTACATCTCGGGTGAAGAAGTTGTGAGGTTCACTGACGGCTCTAAAATTTCGGAAGGCGCAGGAGCCGGGGTATTTTCTCCATTGCAGGCTGTTGAAAGGTTGTATCACGTAGGAAGGTTAGCCAACGTGACTCAGACTGAAGCGTTCGCGGCACTGATGGGAGTGCAGTAGGCAATCCCAACAGAGGCATGTGGAAGAAATGTCACAATCTGTTTTGACAGTGAGGTTTTGATTGGGGCGCTCATGTCGCCTGTCGTGACATCCAAGCTGGTGAAAAAGTTAAAGGAGACTCTGAACCGAGTTGGACTGAGAAATCAGGTAAAGCTGGTCTGGACGAGAGAGCGGATAAGCTGGCCAGGAAAGGTTCGGCAACTTTAAGTTGTGGGCCAGAACCTCTTGTACCCATACCACACTCGGAATGTGTAAAAGCAATAAAGTGTTGGTTTAAGTCGGAATTCGTTAACCTTGGAGCGCCTATGAGGGAGGAGTGCACACAAAGCGCTTCTTCCCGGTGTCCGATGGAAAGTGGACTAGACAATTGCTAAACATGGACAGCTGTCGAATCAAGCGAGTGGTTGGTGCGATCACTGGGCACTGTGGACTAAGCAAGCATCTAGCTAAAATGGGACTCTCCAATGATCCCAATTGCACATGTGGCTTCGGCGAGGAGAAGGGCGTTCACATAATATGTGAATGTCAGAATTTTTCCTCACTCAGGCTAAGGACTCTAGGCAGTTATGTGGTCCAACCCAAAACAATACCTAGACAGGGATGTTTTAGAAGATTTACATGATAAACGGGTAACGAAACAAAGGATCACTAGATCTGTGTTTCATGGACCAGAAATGAAACTCCCCAGCCTGATAAATCTAGAACTAGTGATGAAAAGTTGAATTTTTTGGGACTAGTCATAAGCTTGTCCTAACGAGGCGAGGCCGAGTAGGACAAGCTTACGAACGTGTCCCAAAAAATTCCACTTTCATCACGAGTTACAAATGACGTTTTTTGCTCCGTTATGATGATAAGGCAATGAAATCACACAAACGAACATATAGAAATCTCTCTACAACAGTTCTATGCACACTTGATTGCGGCCAAAAAAGTATGGATGAACTCACTTTTTCGGACGCATATAGTGGCCGAAAAAGTACTTTTCCGGACTCAAACAACACTAACAAAAACTTTAAGTTTTCGGTCGTAGTTGCCGCAGCGAAAAACGTCGAATTATGGTCGTTAGGAGCAAAAAAACTATTAAAATTTGTATTCAATTATTGGTGCAAATGTGTGATAAAATGTTCGAGGTGACGCCGGCGAATAGCCAAAATATATGAAAATCACTATTCGCTCACTCCCGACGAATGATAAACATATATGTATAATAGTATATTATAAAACTAGGGGTATAACCGCGTAATTATAGTCGAGCTTGGTAAAATTTCGAGGGGCGTCAACCCCGTGAAATTTTACCTACCGAGACCCTAATTGCGCGATATAACCCTTGTGTTATACGATATTTTATCACATCAAGGCCTATAATTACCAATTTTGCACAAAACATAAAATTCCACTCTCCACTGTACATCCAAATCTAGTAACCAGTTGTCATTGCAAAATGAACGGTCAGTCAAATAATTTTTTCTACCAGAAAACCAAAATAAAACAAATAAAATTCGAATGTTATCACTATTTTATTTCAATAAAATGTAATTAGTGAAACAAGTAAGCGTTTTTGGTGTAAGAGTGATTCGAAAAAAAAGCGTAGTCCTAATGACTTCATTATACCCCTCTTTAAATACAAGAAACTCGACTATAATAAGCCGATTATAGTCCTACTTTCAGTGCTATAATTGGCATATTATAGGCCCCGATGTGATAATAGTATATTATTAACCAAGAGATATAATGGCGCGGAATATTCACGTACCGAGACTATAATCAAGCTATTTATCCCTTGGTTAATACGATAGTTTATATCATTTGGGCATATAATTCGCCATTTGACTCGTGGCTTTTTTTTGATTTCCTTTGAGATTTGACGTCATGATATTATAGTCGGACTATAATGAAACTTACAGTCGAATCGAAAATTATTGTCGGATTATAATGAAAATTATAGTTGAGTCGACCATAATATGCCTATTATATACCTCCCAGTTTGTATGAAACTCAACTATAATATGGTCATTATACCCCTACTTTCAGGTATATAAATGGCTAGTTATATGCCCGAATGATATAAACAAAATAACTGTTCGAAGGCGCACGTGTGTAAATAGTAATTTAGGATATCACACAGAGAATTTTTCCTTTAACGAAACAAGAACTAGGGAATTTTTCTTTTCACGAAATGTTTCACAGCGGCAAAGAAATGACATTTCGAAATAAAACACATTTCCTTGCTTCGTTACTCATCTTGTTTTTCAGACATTTCACTACCTCACTTCATTTCACTTCCTCACTACAAAAAAATGTGTGCAGCAAATAGATGACTTTATTTGCAACTCGCTACTTGACATTTTTACACATTTTGCCACAGCCTGCGAATAGCCAGTTTTATGTTATTTTGGCGAAGAGTCTTTTTCATTTAATAGTTACTCGGATCGTTACACGTAGGAAATGTGTGAAATATGGCAATGAAATGCTCCTCCTGCAAAGACATGATCTACAATACCCAAGACTATTCTTAACGGTTTATCGTGATAGGTGTTTTTCTAATGGAAATCTCGACGGAAAATCACATATTTGTTCGAACAATAAACAATAATAAATGTGTGTTCAACGTATACCCACAAATTCAATTTCTGTTTGAGCGAATCTGCAATATTTTATGTCCATGATCATCATCAACATGTACATATTGTACACAACATACACAATATTCAACATTAAATATTATTTGTATTCACTGAGATTTTATAAGGTGCGATATTACGGGAGTATTAAAACGTTTCACCAGAAAATTTATAATCATTTTGAATGTGTGCGGTTAAAATTAAATTTAAATTTTGATTCGTGTAAAATGTGAACGAATTTGTTAGCTTTGTGAGGTATACGAATTGCAAAAGTTTTTTGATAATAACTAGCAATAATTTGGTAGTTTTGTGTATAACTGAGTAAATTTGGCAGAAGAAGTCGGTAGGTGTGGAGTTTAGAATATTTATTCAAATTGAGTTGATTAATGGCTGCATTGTACTAAGTTTTCAGTTAACTACAAAGAAGATTTGATTCAGGTTTTTATGGATCAAATTTACGTTTTTTTTTAATATCATGGGAGGCAAAAACAGAGATTGACATTTACCGATGATAATTCTTATAGTTCAGGGTTTAGGTAGCAAAGAATTTAAGTATTTCTATGCAGAACTCTAACAACGCTGACGCTAGACTACTTCAAACTGCCTAATGACGGCGTCTGCTTTAAGCGGAAGACGTTTCATTATGATATAGGGAGAAGAGTTCCCAGAAAAAATAATTTGCATACGAAAAGTAACGCGACAAGTTTTTGGAATCTATTCCTTCTGAAAGTAAAACTCATCAAATTCTCGATCGATGACGATCAATGCTACCAACATTTAGACAATCTATGGGAAGAAGACGTGTGTATAGTTCTGTTTGTATCTTGCAATTATGAGCAGACATGAGAGCCGCCTTCGGTGCATTTTAGTCCAGCCCAGCCGCCAACCGATATGTCAAAAATTGTCTCAAGCCTGCTTGAAAGCAGCTGGAAATTCTGCTATTTTTCACAGAAAAAAATTATATTTTTAAGCCGCTAAAGTTCCGTTTTTTTTCGGGTAGCGACTGCCGACATTTTGTAGGCGGCTCTCATGTCAGGACTGACTTTGAAATGTGGTGCGTTTTCAACACGAGCTAGTGCCAGCGAGGAAAAACGTCTTATTTTCCGGACGAACTTCCATAACCCACTTTCAGAAATTTGTAGACATTCCCTTTACAAAAAAAAAAATTCGGTAAATTAAGCATTCAAGATTTGGTGTCTCGTTTGTATTGCTGTGACTCTTATGTTTTAAACTAATCAAAAATGTTTATTGAAACGTCTATAACAGATAAATAGAATGTGTTCTCGTCTAATATTTCTTCTAGTTATAAAATACAAAATTGCAGCGTCTAATGAATACGATTAACTATTAGAACATTTTTTATCAAATAGATATCGTATTTCTTAAACATTGTTCTGCAAATGTCTGACTAGATAATCAAATAATAAATAACGAATGGTAACAATATCATTCCAAACAACAAACGAAACAATTTTTTAATAAGAAATTTTTATCTCAAGGGTTTGTTGACATCTAGTGCACGCACATCGCACATACAGCATTATTTATTTATGTTATGTGGCATTATGCATTGTGTAAATGAATTGAAGAAGCTCGAGCAGATAAGGTAACAAAATTTTTTTCATAATGTTAAACTAAGCTCATAACTTGTTACATGTACTCGCATGTTTGCTGTAGAACCGAATAATGTACAGACAGTCAGAATAAAGTGTTGGATATCATGTTTGAATTAATTGAAATTGTTATGTTCTCAAATAAAACTAATTTGTGTGCAATAAACGTTTTTAAAAGGATCGTTTACTGGTATGCAGAGAAAAGCATAAATAGATTGGAGAAACTTTATCTATTACGATCTAAAAGAAGAAGAAGTAGAAATCAATATTTATCAAAACACGAATAATTTCACTCCTGCTGTCAAAATCATACAGGACATAAAAACAGTAAATTGTTCTACGCAGGAGAGGGACAGGGGTATGAGGTAAGCGTGACTGTTTTAACGAAATTTGGTTACAATTGACATTTTTGAGTGAAAGAGGGAAGGGGGCCTAAGAGTTCAGATTTTTGCGTTACGTAATTTATGAACGGCCCCATTGTGCTAAAGGAATATCGAAACAAAGGATCGCCTTTTCGAAGTGCAATGTCTATTCACGCACCTCGATACGTTTATAGAACTCGGGCTAACAACCCTCGGATCATTCACTAAAACTCGACTATAATCACCCGATTTTAGTCCTTGTGTTATAATATACTATCACAACAAAAACCCTTTTAAAAGGGAAATGTGACGCAAGTCCTTCTTCCTCCTTCCAAAACAACTGATATCAATTTGGGGTGACGCTTAAAGCTTTGAAACGCAAAAATTCTTTTGGAATGTTTTCATTTTTGATTAAAAAAAATGCGTCACAAATGCCGGACCCCCCAATGTTATAGTTTTTCTGTTCTTTCAGCTTTCACAACGCAAAAATTTGTCATTATGTATGGCGTATTTTTGAAATAATGGCTACCCGTACTCCACACATCACGCAAAACTAAATTTTTTTTGCATCAAATCTGAAAGAATGGCACATCAACCTCGCAATATGAAATAGTTAGCTAAATTTGACTATATATGCCAGCAATACAAAAAATCTTCAAGGAATAAATTTCAAAAGATTTTTTTGCGTTCCGAAGCTGTAAACGTCATCCAAATTGATATCAGTTGTTTTGGGAGAAGAGACGATGACTTGCGTCACGTTTCCCTTTTAAAAAGGGTTTTTGTAGTGATTGTTCCTTTTATGAAATGGGCTGAGCCCACAATTTCATAGACCCAAGTGGACATTGCTCCTTTTAGGAAATAGAATGAACACGCAATTTCATAGACACAAATTCAAATTCTTCAACATTTCTTGCATTAAGTCAAATTCCTGATCAGAAAAAAATCTTTTTAAAAGGGAACTGTGACGCCTGTTTCTTCTGTGGTGATGGTCTGTTAAGTTTTTGCGACTTGTTGAAGACGAAGGATTTTGAAGAGTTGCACTTTAAAACTTGTAAATGTAATTAGCTAATTTTTATGACCCTTAGTTTTATCAAAGGTTCTACTATAAGAATCCATTCACTTGGACGTTAGTCAATATGAATGACAAACATTAAAATTTTCATATTCGCTTCACATTGCAATATACCGGTGTAACATTTACACTTTTCTTAATTGTGCTGTTTCTACTGTATTGTCCTTGTCGAATACAGCCTTTGAAGTAATTACACAAAGTTAGCGCAGGCAACAAATAAGCACCATTTGTTGTATAATATGTGACTCCGATGTTGATTAAAATTCAAGTTATATTTTTGTCACACATAACAATTATCTATTTCTCACCTACTCATCATATGTATGTGAGTATACAACAGAAAATATGTAGTAACGTAACACTTCATGAAATAATAATACACGACGACCCCACACTCTAAAATATGTTTTAACAATTTCAAAAACAAATCTCTCCTTCAATGAGAGTTACTCTACATTGCATACATGCACATCAAATATATGGTTGAAAATCGTGTGGCATTCTATACGCTGTTTTGTTATTTACATCTATAGATATGGAATACGTGCAATGGGGTGGACAACAAGACGATATTGTACCATAGGGCGAACGTGTCGAGTAGGTTGCTAATGATGCAATCTCTTCTCGTTCTCATTTATGGAAAATTCAACTTTATTTTCAACCTCCTCCGAACTATACGTAACATTATTTGGGTGGTTGATGATGCACGCTCGACTCCATATTCATAATATTTATATCTATATAGATGAGTGAAATGCCTGGATAGTTATTGTCAAGGCCTGAGGAGTCGAAGAAAGGTAGATAAATAAATGTTTTGTATATGTGCCGGTTTGATGATATTCATTCGTTTTCTGCTGCAAAGATGAAGTATCGTCGGATGGCTTGTGTATAGGCATCTCCATTCTCCAGACCGAGGACTAACATTGTATTTTCCATCCATCATATTTATGGGAACAAGCCCAAGTAATGCTATGATTGTTATAGATGTAGGAAAAGTTGTTTTATGGCAAAAAAATATGCTTATATGAAGATTGAAGAATGCAATCAAGGGGTTGCAAAAACAGAAAACATAAGGAGGCACAGGTACGACATAAGTGTATTGTTACGTTATATTGTGTTTTTCAGACACTGAAGTGATGACTGTTGACTATTTGTTAAAATAAAAACATTGCGACGACTGTTTGGTAGCTAAATATAGGTGGATATATCAAGAAGTCATTCTGCCATGTGTTCTATGAAAACACGAACTTTATGTTTGAATTTTATTTATTTTAGGAAACAATTCATGGATACATTCTAGTAATAATGATACAAGTTTTTCGTTCTTGTGTAAACAAGCATAATATTTGCATTTTGAAAAAGTTATACTCTGCCATTGAAGTCGTCATTAGTCCGATTCTGTGTTTAAAAAAAATGCGACCAGGTTTTGTTTCTATGCAAAATATTTTTATATTTATGGACAAGATTTTAATTGTGCTTAAGCAGTTAAACGATATAGAGTCATTAAGGTGACATGGATTAGGATTATGATGAAAAAGTTGATAACGGTATTGCTGTAGGATTCCTTAATTTTTCTTTCAGAATTTTATTGTTGACGAATGCTCGAGGTAAAATACCTACTTCTAATGAATTATCAGTGATTTTCTCGCATTTCAATAGTAAACTGTCTCTGGGGAAAAAGGGTTTATAAATAATACCAAACATGCTGTTCGAAAGAACACTAGGAGTCATTCACAGAACCCGTCCTCTTTGAGGGAGATGGGTGCAAAATGGAAGGACTAATGGTTGAAACAGATTGTTTTCGAAAACGTGTCCGTGAAATAGAACAACAAAAACCGTAAAAACGGAGGAAATATTTCTTGTTTGATATGGGGATGGGTTAGCAAGTGGTGAACGTGCTTGCTTTCCACTCAGAAAACCCGGGTTCGATGTATGGGTTTTTTCTGTAATAAACTGATTATACGGAACGTCCCTAAGTTCAGAAGTTGGGTAGTTTCGGTGTTCGATCCCGAAAAATTAGTTACACAAGAAATAATTGACGTCACCCACATATGGAAAAACTTTCACCTCTGAGGTGGTGCCACCTGTCATTAATAGTAGCATCAGCGTGCTTGGTCGACCTCTTCAGCAATTGAACCTGTCATGTAATCAACACACAGATGACTCTGGAAAAAACTCTGGAAAAAATTTCGTGGTCACTCCCTAAAGAACGTCAGAGCCGAGGTCAAAACATCCGAAAAACAACAAAAAAATTGTTTTAGTCATTGAATTTCCCGGTCAATATCCATGCACTGGCCCTAGTTTTTTCGTCGAAGAAGGACTTATCAGTTTAAGACGATCGCCTAGGCGAAGGACTTATTCAGAAGGACAATTCAGAGAGGATAGATGTTTATTCCCAAAATGGGAGAAGGTGAGACTGGGGAAAAGCAAGAGATCGAAAAATCAACGAAAGTGGGGGGGGGGGCGGGATTTGTGAACGAGCGCTTATCACCATAGCCGGTCGAGGAAGATTAGATGTAAAGAGAAAAACAATTATTTACACTAACTATTTTTTGTGGGTAGATACTTTCTTGGTGGACTACTAAAAAAAAATTTAGTGAACGGTGATCTTTCGTCAATGCGAAACTCCTTTGTGACATTGACATTGTCATTCGGGTGACATTGTTAAAATATCAGTATTCGCTTTTCGAATCGAGCTGGACCTCATGCTGTTTTCCAGTTTAAATAACAGAAAAAACAACATAGAACTGTCAAAGCTAGCTTTACGAGTTGAGAAGAATGTTACCAGTGTAAAGTTAGGTGAAGTTTTGCCTTTGTATTCTTTTTATTTTGAAAATTGTTTATAATAGAATACACGCCATTAGTGCGTCAAAGGCTTATGTCAAAGTATAGTAATGTTCATTACATAAGCCTTTAAGAGCACGTCGCAAAAGTGTGAACTGTCAAATTAACGATGTTTTTTAGAGCAGAATCTTGCGTATATACACATGCGATAATTAAAACTGCACTTTTTACAGAATAGCCAGTTTCATTGTTTACAGAACAGGTTTTGTATGTGAATTTCACCAAACATGCTTAATGTTTGAAATGGACGAATGTGCATTTTTAAAATAGCGCATGTGTAACAAATTATTCAAAATTATAGCTTTTGTACTGTGAGAGGATGATTACGAGGGGCAATAAGAAATTTTTTAGATTGAGGTACTTCTGATATTTGGAAATCTTCTTGTCAGTCGAAAAATTTGACATTTGTTGGGAAGTTTGAGACAGATTGTTCGTAAAAATTTTGACCACCCACGTCACGACAATTTTGGAAAAACAACACCTTTATTTTCTGGAATTTCCAAAAGTTTTATGTCTGATTGTGACTTTCCGAGTTGACCAATTCTATGAACCCGAAGCACGGCGACTACTATTTCCATTGGCGAATATGATTTCCTCAACTTACTCTGCAACATATCAGAAGTATTTTTCGAGCCGCCGACGCCAAATCGAAGCGCGGCGGATACTACTTCCATGGACGAAAATGATCCTCTTAACTTTTTAGAATTTACCAGTTTGGGGCGATCGATTTCTCGATCTCAAACACAGATCTCTTGACCCTTTGTTCCCAATCTCGTTCATCATGTAAAAATCAAGAGAACCTTCGCCTGCCGGCCGGGATTTTGTCTAATGCGATAGGTCCTAGTTCAGCCACTCTCGAAGGGTGGACGACCTAGTCGCCGAGTGTCCTGTGCCTCAGCTGAAGGAACTTGGGGCATTCGCATATAAGATGACAACCCGTTTCCTCTTGCAAGCCACAGGAGCACTCCAGGTCATCTAGAATCTTCATTTTCGTTAGGTGCTTGTTGAGTTCGCAATGGCCGGTCACCGCTCCCACGATCCTCCTCACTCGGTCCCGGCTCATCCTCAGGAGCTCGTTTGTCCACCTTTCGTTAGGAAGCACTTGGTGTGCACTCCTCCTTCATACGCTGTCCAGCTCTTACCGTGTTCCGCCTTCACCCAATCCTTTATCACTTTCGTACAAAGTGAGCTCGGGACAGGGATGTGTGATTCCAGTCCGAATGTGATAGCCATCGAAACGGTTCTGGCCGGCTCATCGGCTTATCCACTTAACTTACTCTACAACATATCAAAAGCTTTTTTTTGCTCTCACCATTTTGGCGGTCACCCCGATACCCTATAACCCAACAACTTTCCCTTTGACACCAAAATTCTATCTCGAACGCCCAACCTTGTCTCATACAAAATGCTATCATACAAATTACACACACAAGCACATACAAATGGGCCTTATATGGCGTCCCGGCCCGTTTATTAAAATCTCAAATGGCGTAGAATGCCCACCTGAAGATCCCTGAAAATTTCAAGAAAAGTTTTCCAGCACTTTTCGAGCACGAGTCAAAAAAATCGTTTTTCCTATAAGTGCCAATGGAAACCAGTAATTAAATAACGTAAGATGTTTTCATTAACTTTGGCTTCTATGAAAATGCACTTTTTGTATATAGGAAATGATCACTTTCACAAGGTCATATCTCCGAATACAATGAACCGATTTTAATGATTGAAAAGACACTTCCGTTCCGTAGAATCCGGGAAAAATATTTTCCGGGGTATACGTGACAAGGGAGGGAAGTCAAAACTTTACTGTATATATGGTTACGCAGCCTACGAAAAAAAATTTCGTATTGCTACCCCGCGCCCATAATTTTCATCTAAAAACATCAGGAGTGCCTTAGGTTAAAAACTTTCTCAGTGTCCCTCGTATACGCAAATAATATATGAATCAGAATTAACAAGTTTAAGTATGAAGGTACAAATTTGCTCTGAAATAACATTGCAAACCAACTTGGAATGCGATGATTTCTCAGAGCAACTTTTGTCTTTCATACTCAAACTTTTTGAATTCTGATTCATCTATTATTCGTGTGAGAGTCATCCTCTCACAGTGCATGAGCTGTAATTTTGAATAATTTTTTATTTACGCAGGATTCTCTTCTAAAAAATATCGCAAATTTGACAGTTCACATTTTTGCAAAGTGCTCTTAACACACTAAAGATAAAGACGTAAATATGGGATGTCATTTGAACTGCCACCGGGGTCTCCTAGGCAATTCTTTGTATACTTTTAGCCCGGGGAACACTTTTTATGCAGCATACGTAGGTACACACACCACCGCCAATTTGAAACAAAACGCATTTTCATATGCGCTGGTAAGGTGCTCGGTTGTCACTTTGACATCGCTGTTTAATTTGTTTTCAAGGTATGAATGTCCTCAAAAGTGTTTCCAGATTTGATTGATGATATGGGGTGATCACCTCTCATACTAATGAAATTTAATCTTTCCTTTGGTGATAAATTCCCATCAAATCGAATAAATAAAACCACAAACTAACTGCAATAAATAAAGTTGTATTACAAATTTTCAGAAAGCTTATTTATTTCAGTTATGATTCTATAACTTAGTTTGTTATTGTTGAATTCGTGTGGAGCTTTTAATACAATTATTATTCGAACAAAATGTAAATTATTTTTGTGTAATCGTATGGTATGGGTACGTACTTACGTATGATGTTTATTAATTTAATGAGACACCAGTAATAACAATGTCATAGAAAAGAATGAATAAAATAAAATTATTATTGAAACCCATGCATAGCAAATAAAATGCGTTAACAATATGTGGTATTGGCATCAACGGAACAAAAACTATAAAATCATTTTCGATGTTCTCACGATCTCATTTCTTATAAAAGTATTTCTGCAAGAAATTATTAAGAAAACTATAAAAAAAGACATGAACCGTTCGGTAGATCGATGTAATCTATGATTAAATTGTCTCTTTTAACCATATGACTGTAAGGTAATGGTATGAAATTATTTTTCTACACTTTGTTTACTGAATAGGTAATGGTTCATAAAAATTAAATCAGAAATGAACAATGCGATGAAATGACATTGAAGCCATCGTATTCTTTATTTTTGCTTCAAATTTATCGTCAAACAAGAAATAATTTTTCCACGGAAGATCATTTTTTTAAACAATTTACGAGAATCTAATTTCATCATCGTTTCATGTTGCTTTGAGTTTATCGACATATAACTGGAAAGGAATTTCATTTTTGAAGCGTGGCGGAAACCGTTTTCGGACTCTTTTCAGAAATTTTTATTACACAGCACAGACGGATAAGGGGCAAATCATTTCTTGCTTTAGGAGCCATTTCCACGGAGTTTCATCGACTTAGGGGCCCTTCAAAAACCACATAAATAAATGGAAACTTTCATCCTTCAGAAAATATTGGAAAACATTAGAACGTGCCACTCAGGCCAAGGGGTCGTGCACATATTACGTCACACTCAGAGGGGGAGGGGGGTAACTGAAGACGTGGCGGAATCGGACGGAGGGAGGGGGGGGGTGTTTGCATGGAACGTGACGTCACGTTGTTCCAATAAAAAGGAACAATTTTTATTAAATATTCAAAACATATACTTCGCGGACCCGTAGAAAGCCAGTTCAATCGATTCTGGTTGCAAGGATTCCCGTTCTATTAAATTATTGAGTTATTTCGATCGAGTTATTTGCAAGAAACCCAAAATTACTAAAATGACCCTCGCCTAACGGCATCTGGACATATATTTCCAGGTAGGCGGGGTGAAACGTGATGCATCGTGACATGGGGGAGGAGGGGGGGGAGTCAAAAAATCGAGAAAAAAGTATGACGTAATATGTGTACGACCCCCAACAATTTCATCAGCACAGCATTAGTAGCAAGAGCTCAAAATACTTCGTCTCGCTCAGCAGAAGAAACGTTAGACACATGACTGGAATTCTCACCAGGCACTGCCCCCTTAATAAACACCTGCATACCGTCGGAGTGACAAGCATTCCACATTATATACAATGTGTAGATCTAAAAACCACTGAACACTTTCTACGCAAATGCCTAGCATATATAACAGCGCGAGCCAAAAATCACGGGGCATACATCTCGCCTTCCGCCTAGTAACATCCTGGATTACCTTAATCGTACAAATAAAATCTAGATAATTCACCATAGGAATGCACAACAGGCACACCATCGAGAAGATTTTATTTATCTCTGCATGTCTGCCGTATTTTCCTTTGTTTACAATGCGCGACAGAGCATGATGTCCATTTGAACTGATCCTTTCGCCGCAGACACAGGCGTGAGGTTCACAGACATAGTTTCCCAATCTGAGAGCTACTGCGATCCTGGCTGAGTCATTGTCCAGCAGGAGGCCTTATTGACGCGACGGAACTTGCAGCCACTTTGAAGATGGTTTGGTAGATGACGCAAGCAGCCGTGCTCGATCACAGGCATCACTAGTAGAGAATAGCTCGTCGTAGATTCTTAGCGCTCCAAATTGGTCCCAAGAACTTTGGAATGTCCAATGGTGTTAACTTTTCTGGGTAATCTTCTTTTAATGCGACGAGGCGTTCGTTCAGCACGCTCATGTTGAATTTGGCGAGCATTTGATCCGGAAGGTGCTGAGATTGAAAAACTTAGGAAAAGTAAGCCGGATGAGCTAAGTCCACCATTTTTTTATGCCTAGCCCGTCGGCAGAGACTCTTATTTCCAAGATTGCTCCGTCAATTGGTTGTTGGTGATTCGGTAAAAATTGTCTATGTCATTGAGATGGTTTATCTGCGTGAAAATTGGACTTGATCGCATGGCGTGTAGGAATCGCATCAGTTGAAAGGCGGGATGGACATCTGGCGATGATAGACATTTGTACGGGGTCTTTACATTGTTCAGACAGGCCGTTATTGAGTCAGCAATACTATGCCGCGTGATTGGTGCGCCGAGAAGATGGAATGACAAATTACTGATCACTTTGATCACTGGGAGCAAGTTGTTCAGCTTCTCAAGGATTTCAGCCTTGACGTCTTGTGTAGTGTTGACGAAGGACACCTCGCACTTGGCTGGGTTTAGAGTGAATCCAGACTCTTCGGAGAAAGCAATGACTTTTTCAATGTCCGTCAGAATGGTTGGAAGCTCGTCGATAATTGTCCCATCGTCTAAAAACCATGCATTCAGGCGCGCCGAAAGGGAATGAGTTAAACGCATTAGACCTATGCAGAAAGCGGCTGATGCACATGGATCACCCTGTTAAGCTCCACGTTTTGAGTCGATGATGACATCACCGAAGTAGAGGCTTGTCGGACTACCGTATGCTTGGCGCATCATTGGATATAGCGAAGGTGAAGAATTTTCGGAGCAGCTTAAAAATCGGGAGAAGAAACAATAAATCTACGCTAAATAAATACTCTGCTCAGACAGAATTTCCTTTACAATTGTCGTCAGCGCGTAGCATTTTTTTTTTCTAGGTAAATTTAACACAATTTCAAAGGAATTTTCACGAAAAATTACTTATTGAGATTATGCGATTTGACCGATTTTTTGGATAAAATTAAAAATGTTTTTCACTAAATTTTGGCATCTCCAACTACACGGTAGGTTATAATCCCATCATGTAATTCGAACGGCGCTACATCAATAACAGCAAACATTTAAAAAATGCGCCTTTCTTCTCAATTTCGTTGTCTATCCAAACACCCTCCCCCTCCCTCCATTTTCCAGTCAAAGATAAATTCAACATTTCAACATAGAAAATAAAATTTATATCATTTGGCGCTCTGCAGAAAATGGAAAATTTATGTGTAAAATATCAGAGAACGCAAAAATAACACAAAATGGAAAACATCGTATTGCAATTTGGCTAAAACAAAAGAGAATGTACATTTGTAACATACATCAGTCGAAAAACTATAGTTTCCCATTTACCCTGTACCATGTACTCCAACGAAAAAAAAATTAAATTAAATACGTTTTTGCTTATGTTACTTCAATATATTGCAACATAAACATGGATTGGATAACATGCGACAATAATTTCGTTTATTTTTGTTTCGGCGACATTTTTCGTCATCGACCTTAACTGTTTTATACATGGGATTTGAAAATGGCCTTTAACAGCACCGGCGTGCGGGTCAATAAAGACATATTATCGAATGGTTTTGTAGCGTCTTATGAAGGAGAGAGGGCCGTTATCAAAGGAGAGTGTGATATTGTGGAGAGAGTAGCATATTTACAAGCGATAAAGTCTGCGCCGAGAAAGCTGGAGTGCTTTGAGGGTTTTGTAGTACTAATTATTGTTGGGGTCAATGAAGAAGAAGCAGACCAGCAAAATACAAAACATTCACTAACTTTAACAATAATGATACATTTCAGAATGGAAAGACCATTCCGTCCTGAACTTTTATATCTCCCTTGCAGTTGGACATTTCTTCAAAACAATTCTGGAATGTCGACCGGCATAACGCCCTTGCTTCCGAATCATTATTCTGACGAGAGGAAAGGTTATGGTCTGATTCGAAGGGGTTAGTAGAATTTAGGAAAATGAATAAACGCTCTTTTACCAAGATATATGAAAACACTGTATCGACTATAATATTAGAAGCATAGGTGCCAGAAGGAAAACTCAATGAAAAAAACATGATATGTAGTGCTTACCAACCAGTAACTCCCCAAAATTTGGTAATACTTTCATTTCCGATACAAACTGAATTGCGCGTGCATGTTACTGTAACCTAAAATTAATTAATTGAATGGATTTCTCGCGCATTCAATTTTAATTTTAACCCATTTAATCTGCTTGTGGTCATTTTCCAATTTACGAAATGCTATCGTATTAACATTATTACCATTTTATACACCAAAAAATCACCGTTGTTTTGTGTTTGCTGGTACAAAACCGGACAAATAATCATAAAAGTAAATATGTTAAATGAAAATGTGGATTTTTTTCGGTTTGAATTTAATGACATTGTGTTTTCTCATAGGAGTGGTGTGAGGACTTATATTTATGCATGACAGCATTACCGAATTTGTTCGTTTTTTTACACCATGTGCACTTACATTTTTTACAATTTTGATTACTCCCATTTCATTGTTTTTTAAAACTCTAAAGTTTTTGTTCTGCAAAGAACATATTTGTTTTTGTTCATGATTGATTGAAGTTGATTCCACACTTCAGACACTGATAAAATTTGTTCTGTGCAAAGAGGCTAAACTGAGGCCTCCTCCTGGGAGTGCACAACCTAATGACAATAAGGCTTTGTCCTCAAATGGGCGCGCCAGGTACTGATCAAAATAACACTTTATTGCAAGACTTTGCCCGTCTAGGTTTCTCAGTAAGAGCTAAGGACCTCTTATGGTCGTTGTTCAAGTTTGCTGCACTTTAATGATCGCTCACCAACGAAATAAATCTGGGTTCAATCGTTATACACATGTGGGATTTATTACAACTTCAACAATATTTTAGCCCCGAATTTGCTGTACCGTCTCCTCACCGTCACAAATGACGAAGTTGAACTTTTGCTTCACTTAACAGTACTTGGCTCTACTTGACTTAAGTGATCACTTTTAAGGCAAAAATAGTAACTAAGATAATGTCTTTACTACTGACCGACTTAACCTAAAAACTCACTTCTTAAACTAAAGGGGAAAGGAAATCGACGGCAAAGAGGGAAAACATTAAAAGTACCAACCTTATCCACGATGCGGTACCGAATTCTCGCCGCTGGCTGACACACTATCCCTCACGGGTACTCCACACTTCCAACATTCTTTACCCTTTTGTGGAATTATTGTCGTGGACGGCGTCACTCTTAATTTGTTCCTGTGACTTTTACGAGCAAAATTGTTTTTGAGAGCCGATTAGGTATAACTCGCCTCTACATTTTTGCTGAACATTGGACAAGATATAGTCCTAACGCTAGAGACTGTTTTAAAGACCCAGCCGACGAAACACCGGCGCACGGCTCTACACGGAACTACATCCTATTCATACCTTCGATAGCGTGCTGTCGGCAGTGACGCTATTAGTACTGTCGGCAGCGTCGCTTTTTTCTTGAAATTTTTTATCAAAGAATTTGTGACTTTTTAACAAAGCTTCCAGCTTTTCTCTAAAATTTCGGAGTTTAATGGAGTTTCCAGCAAAAAGTAATATTCCGCGGACACTCAAGAAAAATCAGGGAAATTTTGAGAAAATTTTCCAAAAGGCAGGCTGTGAGCACTGTGTTGGAAAATTTATCACGAAAAGGGCACATCAACTTTTGAACGCAGGGAAAAATTCAAAATTGAACCGCAATTAAAGGGTCTATTGATCTTCAGTCACACACATTTCGTTTTATCACTAGAGGGATTTTTTTGAAAACTCGTCTTCCGAAATCGGACGCATCTTCCAGCGGATTTTTTTATATGTGCCTAGATAGGTATTCGTCCCTAGAAGCCAAAAAAAATTTCAAAAAATTCATCGATGCTTGTGTGACTAGTGGGAAGTGTTCGAAAATCGACCGAAAACATGCACTTTTCTTACAAAAATTTCTCCTGGTACACGAAACGTACAAGGTACTGAGAGGTGTCATTGGAAAGGTAATTTCACGTAATTTCCGGCCAAAAAGGGTCTTGCTGAGTTTAAAATTTATCCGTCAGATTTCGGCAGACGGGTTTTAAAAAAAATCTCTCACTAATATTTTTACATTCTCTTTTCTTTGCAAGGGGCTCTTCACAAATGATGTGACGTACGGATTTTTTTAGTGATTTTTGAGTCCTCTTACGTACGAAAGCGTACAATTCCAAATCCCCCCCCCCCCCCCCTAAAAAAACTGAAGTTTATTGATTGTGTCATATGTCGTTCAACGCCACTTCAGGAAGATTCATTAAATTATCTCGTCAATATTGACAAAACACAGCAACAAATACGGCTCATTATATTGAAGGCGATGCGATTCGCAAAGTTTGTGTGAAAGCTCAACTTGTAAAAAAAAATGTTTTTATCAAGTTGAGCTTTCACACAAACCTTACGTGTGAAAAAGTGAACACTTTTTTTTGCCCGTATGACTTAACTTTGACTCCCCCTACCCCACCGTACGCTACCGTACGAATTCTAGAATCCTCACTCCCCCTAAAACCTGTACGTCATTTGTGAACAGCCTTCAATTGGAATTTTTCTTTTCTTCACTTTTCCCCATGTCTAAATAAGCTATTGTTTTGTTACACTTTCTCCTCAATCCGATATTTCAGTCGTTTTGCTCTGGATACCTGATAGTTTGTATTTCTTTGATCTAAATGTTGGACGTCACCCTCCAAAATACTTGAAAGTATCTTTTCTCGTGTGAATTTCGTCAGCCGAAAGAACGGCAAAATGATAGTTTGTTTCAATAGGGTCAAAATACATTAGCAATTTGAATTGTCGATCTCAGCAATTATTATACCAGAATTCGTTTCGGCATTCATTATTTTCACAATAGAGTGAAAAATCATTGTAGGGAAATAAACATTTTAGTACTGAAAACTAGTATGGAAATTGCTGAGATCGACAATTCAAATTGCTAATGTGTTTCGAGCTCTAGCGAGAGCTTTTTCTTCTAATTCTTTCTTAGCCCATGTATATCCACTGCTGTACGTAGGCCTCCCCTAGCTACTTCCACTTCGTACGATTCATCGCCATTTGCTGCCAATAAGTTCCTGCCACTGTTGGTCCATCGTTCTGGTGGTCTGCCCTTCGGTCTCATTGTGGGTGGTCTCCACGACATTATATTCTTGGTCCCACCTAGCATGGGCAGCGTTCGGAAAGCTAGCGATAGCTGCGCTAGAAAAAATCACTAGCGTGCAGTGCACAGGTCTGCCAATCAGAATAATTGACTAGAAACACATTGTCAACTAAGCTAAACTGCATTGGACGGAGTTGGAATCATCCGAAAACATCATCAGGGAACACCATGAAGTTTGTTAAAATTTTGTTTAACTTTTTTCAGACAATGTTGAACATGTAATGAAGGTCACTTCAATTTCTCCACAAGGACAAATTATGTCAAATAATTATACGTTATCTTCTTATGACTTATATGTTACTGTGAATCGTGCCAACTTTTGCAAACCGAACATGCAAATTCTTAGTCGGCCACATGTCTGCATAAGAAGGTATTTATTTATCAATTTCCTAACAAGAAAACAATTTAACATTTTATTTTATAATAAAAAAGCAATTATTCATTTCATTGATGTGTGTCTATTTTACATATTTCATTAAGGCACATTCCTTTACCACTATATAATTCCATTTTATCAGCTTCGAATCAATAATTGACAAAACCTGGCATTTCACTAACGAAAAACGACTTCCGATCGTCAGTTTCAGTCACGCAAACATCTTCAATTCTACTGTTTTCTTTTGCATATTTCTTTATAAAAATTAAAGTCCATTGGATGTCTTACTATGGACTTTTTTTTCTTTTCTTTGTTCAAAGATATCACACAGTCAATATATGTGATATCGAACTGATGTATTATTTGGACATTGAGGGTTATAATGTGCTTTGTAAAGTTGGTGTTGTTGTTGTTACTTTTTATTGTTGCAGGTGTTTTGGTATCCCTTATGTGAATGCATTGTAAACGGTCGAATACACACGTGAT